>VYZT01020436.1:0-54249 GCA_013400735.1 Pomatostomus ruficeps | reverse complement strand
TGGTCTAGTGGAAAGTGTCCCTGCCTACAGCAGGGGGTTGGAACTGGATGGTCTTTAGGGCCCCTTCCAACACAAATCATCTATGATTCTATGACAAACATTAGATGTAGATTTTTTTTTTTTAACATGTACTCCCTTTTCTAAAATTTCGATTTTAGAGAATATCTGACAGGGATGGACACATCTCCATGGGACCATGGCTGTTATGAATCAAATCTTTTTTATAACATGCTGCCTTCTTTCTATTATTCATGATAATACAAAAAACCCCAGTTTTTTTCTCTGTTTTATTTCTTTCTTGTCTTGCTCTTTTCACTGGAGAAGGGTTTTAATACAATAGAGAAAGAAAATTTTTAAAAAATAGTCTCACTAAAATTCAAATTTTCATGAGAAGGAGATGGATGACAGAGCTGTCCATAACCATGTTATTTGAGATTTTGGAGGTCTTTATCTTTAGGACTTTCTATAAAATTTGGCCAAAAATTTAAGCCTTTTTTTCACGTCTGTCTTATACTATTTTAGCTGTTTGGGTTTGTGTTTTGACAGACAGGAAAGGATAAATTTCAGAATAAGTCTAGAGAAAAAACTCATTGCTTTCTTTGTGTTAATCATACAGACATTTGGCAGAAAGCCATAGCTTGTCCATACCTTGGAGAGATAATTTTAAATTTGGCAGCATGCTTGCCCTGCTATATGGAATACCCCTCTCGCCATCTCTTAGAAAGCTCTGTGGAATTCACCTAAGCTGCAAAACTCAGGAAACTGTAGGTTGCATGTGTTCAGGAGAGGCTCGGTCTGTATTACTAAACTAGCCCATATTTTAATAAGTGAAATAAAATCTGGACTTTTCCAGGGAATAGAAGGAAGTTGTTTAAGATGACGAAGCCATAGATACAAGCAACAAACAGACCTAGAGCTGTTAGCAAGACAAAGCATTCAGCTTCTCATACTGTTGTCTGGAGTCAATGACCAATTCAGCCTTTGCCTGCTATGTCTGTTAGTTGACTCCTGCTATAGTCACAGAGACGCCTGTAAATCTGACTTAGTGCCTACAGTGCAAAACTGACTGATTTTTTATTTCCTTGATCTAATGCATGCAGATGGTTCTTCTTGCTTTTACTCAGGAAGCAAGGGGAGAGGTCTACAGCAGACCCTTTATAGTTCAAATCTCACCTTGTTCAGCTTCCAGAATGAAGCAGACCTTTTTGTGTGTATACTTAAAATCAGTGGTGTATTTACAACTTCACAGGAATAATGTATCTCAACGTTCTTTTAAAAATCATAAAGAAATTATGCTAGTTCTAGTGTTTGGGGGGAAAATTTGATAATTTTATTTATAAAGTTTTGTATAAAGTAAGAAAAATTATATTACTCCATTCAATATTTTAGGTATCTGACATGAGGACTAGCCTAAAGATTTCAGGCTGATGAGTCATTGCTTCAGAACCTAAAGGTCTGGCCAAATTGCAATTTGTGGGGGAAAAAAATCCTAATTAGTAATTCAAAGGATTAAGGATGTTTGTTCTCATATATATGCCATAGCACATGGCTTCTCATAAAATGGAACTTTTCAACTTTTTCAATATACAATATGACAGCAAGAATTTATGATTCAGGGACAAACACTCATTCAGTGATTATTTATCACAGAAGATTACCATACTTGGCACTTTGTGTCACCTTTTGCGTATAGATTGCTAACTTATATGTGGCACTTGCACTGTACAATGCGTATTGGTCGATGTGCTCTTTAATACCAAACTTAAAAAGAAAAAAGGAACAAACAGAAAACATTATTTTCAAGGTCCAAAAAATATTAAAAATTAATATTGATATCAAACATATCTGAAGTACTTAAATTTCTGAATCTCTGACCACTGAAATTAGGGAGAAAATCACAGGAAAACAGATTTTCAGATATTTTCTACTATGGCAGTAATACTTTTAAGCCAAAATCCCTGAAGAACAACTTATATCAAAATATTTTGCCACTTTCAATTTGAGCTTCCTGAAAATGGAAAAAAAATTAATCTCAGTGTTTAGGCATCACAAAAAGATTTAAACAGAATGTGACACTAAAAGTAGACAAAGGTTAGAGGAGTCTCATTTCTGACTCAACTGGTTCACCGATACAAGAAAACAGACACTTCAGAGAATTATTTTGTGACATTCAGAAATAACTTGGGACGTGAATTGCATGTATATTTCATATAAAACCCCAACAAAACAACAAACCACTGTTTTTCTTTACTATCATTCTGAAAATATATCATCTTCAGTAGTCATATGAACTTTATTCAGGTTCTTAACAGACTGAAAGTGGATTGACCACAAATGTGTTGCTCATTGACTTATAATTAAATACAAATTGTCATAGCCATTTATGGCTTTAAGGAGCATATTTTAATATAAGTTCCTCCTTTCTTGAAATACCCTCACAGAAAAAAAATCTAAATTTTTCCCTGAACTTTTAAGAGGAAAATAAATCATGGCAAAGAATAATAAAGATATAAAAATTCTTTTACATTTTTAAAGAGAAAAAAAAAGGATCAAACCTCCCCCATCCCCATTTTTATTAACTCTTGTTACAGGAATTGAAATTTTGCAATGGGGAGTAAGAGGTGTCTGAACTTTGTTTGCTGATAATAATGAACAATGTATTCCTTGTCTGGTCAGGTCAGTTCAAATATTTTAAATACAAGCTTTGAAGTCACTTGGATTTTTACTAAGCATTGGGGGGTACATTTTATCAGTTCTAAATCAAGTCTGGTTGAGAAATGCTGGGTGGTAACCTCTGTCAACAGTGGAGGTGTGTCCAGGTTATCTGTCCACTGGACTGAAGCATTTAAATAATATCCCTTTGTGAACCCATTTCATTTAAACAGAAAGATCAGAAGAATATTAATACACATCAAGTCTCAATAGGAAGGTGCAAACTTAGTAGCTTCATCCAGCTCTGCAATTGTTTCTGGAATGAACATCTATTTCCTTATCTGAAAATAAGCTGCATCAATAATAGTTTTGTCTTCATTGAAAGTTAGATTTCTATAACAGCACCACTGCAGGGGAGGATGGTGCACCACCACGGAAAGCCATGCACATAATCAAAGTAGCAATGTCGATATAAAGGGTGTGAGTTCATGAGGCCTCAGTCTCACAAAGACTAGGTAGATTTCTAAAGACAATGATGTAAGGTGTATGCTAACAGAGCAATTCAGATGCTACTCTTTTCAGTGCACCCTGAGACCTATAGTACAGAAGATAGTGTTTGAAACTGATGCGGAAATTAGGTGATACAAGCACTACATAAAGCAAAACCAAGTTCATCTGAATATTTCACTTATATAATGAATAATAATATAACTATAAATATTTAGGTTTTTCCTCAGAAACGTGCAATATTTTATTCAAAACAAATTTTATATTGCCCTAATACCATTTCACAGAATTTCTCTACAGAGATTTAGGGTCTGTTTAAACAAAAAATGTTAGAAATTCCCAGAGCTGACACGATTATGCCAACTTCTATTTTTACAACATTCTATCAATAGTATTCAGACTGCTCAATCCACTCATTGTAGCTGTTCTTAAAGGTATTCTTCAGCTTTCTTTTTTTTCCCTTTGGTTGTTGTATTATGTAGCTGATACAAATGTGAATTTAACATGAAATTTTTTAACTGCGTTGCTTTGTAGACTAACAGATTTTCAGCATAGATGTGAGGATTGTAATGGATTGTATTGAAGCTAGGTTTACAATGGTCACAATGTATCAAACTGCTGAAGAAAGGCAGCAAAAGTTATTTCATGCCTCTTTACAAATATCAAAATACTTAATCTAGCCATCTTTTCCCTAAACCCCTGTATTTTATTCCTGTATTCCTGTTTTTTCCCAGAAACATAAGCACTAACATCCTTTTTAGTGCAGCACAGATTCCAGCGCTTGTGGATTCTATCACTTATAGACGAGTTATGTGCTTAGGGCACCGATATGTTATGCTGTTTAGAGTTCTGCTGAATTCTTGGTTCCATTCATATTCTTCTAGAAATTAATTTAGCCTGTGTTATCTGCACCTCTGCAACCTATCAGCACACATAAAGGCAGCAGGAACAGCAGATAGCCTGCCATGGCTTGGGCACTTTACAGGAACACCTTTAAGGAAGTCCAAGAGTGTTCCAAACTGCTAGATTTGCCTAATGACTACATTTCTGGGTATTTTAAGCTTGCTGTAAGCTGAGTTTATCATCAGGATAAGGCACTTTCCAGGTGGGTAAAGCTCGCATGAAATTCTCTGGTAAGCCATTCTTGAAGAGGTGAATGTAGCAGCAACTTGCAAAGGAAGAAAGATAGTTTATTCTTGCAGGCAATGTGATGGGTTTGCAGAGTTACCCAGGGACATACAGGAATGTTCCAGCCCTCAGGAATCCCACAGTGCAGACCTAGGTGGGTAGTGTGGATGCTTTTAGATTGTGCAAGGTGTCTATTCCTGCACCCCCTCTTCTCTCGATAATTAGGGCCACAAGAAACTGCAAATACCACAGCAGAAAGTGCCTAAAGCTGCCTCATCCCATTGTTGAAACCATTGTTCAGAAGAGTATCTAGGCATATATTCTGGGTCAATTTTTGCACATCTTAATGCTAAAATGCTCTTTCTCTTGATAGTCCCTCTATGTGAGTGTGCAAGAGACAGGATAATAAGCTGAGGAGGGGAAAGAGCATAACCTAGAGGTAACTTGGCAAAAGAGGAGACAGATGGCTGCTTTGAAAGCATCAGAGGTTTGCTCCCAAAGTACCTCCCAAAACAGAGTTGGTTGTAAATTAGAATTGCCCTTTATAAACAAGGTGTATTGCTCTAAAATCTGGCCATCTGATTATGGGTGCAGATGGTCTGTTACTGTGGGGATTTGGAGGTGTAAAGGGATACATGACAGGTAAGTGCCCCAGGCTCATGTCTCAGTGGCCTAAGGTTATACAGGCTAGATTCAGTTTGTAATTCTTTTTGAACAAGTATTTTTTTATAAGACTACTAACAAGGGTGTCAATACTGTTGTTCCTTTGAGTGTGCAAGTTATAGACACTGCTTCAATATATAAAGATGAAGACCATCAACCATTTTTGTATGAACCACAGAGCAATCTAAGATATTCTGAAAGGTAATATTTGCTGCAGATCTAGAATATTTCAATATTTGCAATGTGTTATGTATGCATATGTATAGGAATCTAGATATTGATATACTCCTGCTCACTTTTATAGATGTATACAGAAGTTTACAAATACGTAGTGATACACAGACACACAGAGATTTATAAATACATATATGCTCCCATATAATCAGCATATACATGCATATGTACATTGGCAAACGAGAGCTTACTTCTTCAGGCAGAACTGCTGTGTGCTGTTGTTAGGGCACTACAAAGTAAACTGACCAAACAGCTTATCATCAAAACAAAATGGATAATGATCTTGACTTACAAAAATGATGCTCATTAAAGTATATTATTAATGTATGTTTAGTTATGACATAAAAACACCCCCCTCCATCAATACATGAAACGTATTTAGGTATGCTATTTATTTATGAAGTAGTTGTCTTTGTATTAAAGCCTTGGCTTGTAATGCAAATAATCACTGCTTTAGCACATTATCAGAAAATTTACAGGGCCTCCTGAGCTGTGCACATCTGGGTTCACAGATACTGTGGCACCTGGCTTAACATGTGGGGAAAAAAGAAAAACTGTTCCACTAAAATACTTAAGATGCCTAAACCAGTCTTTAAATAGCTCTTCATTAATTTGTGAGACACATACAAAATATATAGTGCATTTCAAAGCATTCTTTTTTCTATTCTAATCCCAAATTCAGGGTGAATAAGCTTAAATAAAATCACATATGACATTGTTTGCCCATTAATAGATGGTTTTTATATGCACATTACACACAACATTTTTGGGTAGTGAGATAGCAACTAGAGGTCTAGCCCTGGACTAAGAGTCAATACAGGCAAATTTCAATGCAATATGCAATATGCAGTTACATTGTTGTGGCTTTATAGACTCAGGTGAGTCACTTCATCATGTTACTTGACTCCCTTCTAAGCTCTAGTTTCTCATGTCTATCTAAAATTACATAAAATAAAAAAAATAATAACAAATTGAAGGTCAAGGACCACCTCCTATGACTTTCTGTATTTCATATTGAAAATGCAATATAGCAAAAGGAATACTTTACTACCATGGAGAAGATTAAATGAGGTACAATTTTATTTCTGAAAAATATTTTTTCACATCTGCAAAACAGCCTGTTTTTCATCTCATGTTAAAACTTTACAGTTATACTGATATTGTTAAGTTTGAACATTAAAAGTCTGAGAAATGTTATTGTTTACTTTTCTATATTTATTTTGCAATTGTTCATTCTTCTCATTTGGATTTATTTGAGGTAGTAGGAATTATTTTCAAAAAGTACATTAATAACCTCTGGACATTATTAATGTGTAACATTCCAAAAATATTTTCTAAAATATTTCTTTGAGAGCAGACTAATCCTTTTTAATTCTTTTTTTATTTAGCTCAATTTCCTTCAAGAAAAATTTAATATCAAGCAGACAAGTACTTGGACAGAATACACTACTGGAATTAATGTCTATGCAGCATGAGAAGAAGTATAAACATACCTGGGGTCTCAAAAGGACAAAAAAAATACACTTCACTAACCTCTTAGCCACCAAGACAATTTCTTCACATCTCTATGCATTTCTGGAACCCTTTAGGATGAATTATTCTTTATAACAAGGATGGGACCAAGTCTGTAAGTAGGGTTTGCATGCTGAAAAAACTGCCTAATATTTTTGGCAATTCCAAGTGGCTAATGGAAGATGGTACACCTCCCTATAGACTTTATCCCAATAATATCCTCGGCTCATTGTATTTAAAACAAAATGATATTGTCCAGCAGGGTGTTAGGCTAGTGACAATATATGTAGTGTAGGTGTTCCAATAAGTTTTAGTTTTCTTATGAAGACTGGCTGTTTAATACAACCTCATATGGGTAAAAGTAATTCTGAGGGCAGACAGCAAAGGGTTTCTTTCTTTTAATTAAAACTAGCAGAAATAGGGACAATTTTATATCAGCAGTGTCTTTTTAAATTGAGATCCAATTCTGCTCTTAGTGTCTGATGTTGAATTGCTGGTCAACCAAGACAAATGTACATTTTATTCAGAGAAATGTAAGGGAACTTAAAGGATCCTGTGAACCAGCACAATGCCTTTCACTGCTGGAACCTGTATGGAAATGCTAAGGCCATCCTTTAATTCCTATTGCCCACTAAATGCAATATTCTGGATCTTGCACAATTGAGAGCTATGGGAAAACTTTCATTGGCTTAACTGACAGTTGGACTAGATCCTGAATCACTTGCTTACTCAGTAAGTGTAATTTTCTATATCTCTGAGCAAGTTTTAAAAAAACAAACAAACAACAAAAACCCAGACCCAAACTGTTTCAGCAGAATTATCCTTACTAATGGAAAATGGTTAGGACTGTTTAATCCTCCTTGAATCTGAGGATTAACTCCCAAAGTAGCGTACAATTTGGAGGGTGACTCAAGTTTTCACACAAATATGGTTTTAGTACCTAGTGAGAACATCCTTCCTTTGAAATTCAGTCCTGTAATTTTGTAATGAACAAAACTAGCTTTCTAGTCTGTTATACATTTATACCAGATGCAATATTTGTATCTGTATTTAGTGCTTAAATGGGTAAAGTCAATAATAGAATTTTAAATTTATTTAAGACTGATCATTACAACAGAGATTCCTAAAGTAGTTGCAGAGTCTCAATTTATTAAGCCACCACAATTTGTTATAGGTTTGTGAAAAAAGTGCTTGGGAGTAGTGGGTGAGTGGTGCTGCCTTATTTGTTTAAATGCTATGGAAGTTTTAGCCCTAACTCTTCATGCATAACCAATATCACAACCAGAAAATATTTTGCTCTTGAACAGACAGATGGTACTTAATGTCATCTCATATGCTGTTAATAGATATACTCAGTCTCTTAATTTTATTTTTTTTATTAACCATACGTATATTTACATCATCTATACATTAGAAAATCTGTTGCTAACACATGTTCCGAAGGCAAATTCATTATCTGCACTAGCTTGCTTACATTTTTTTAGAGGTATTAGGCCAAAATTTGCTACAGCCTACAGGTGTATACTGAATCCCAAGCTACCCTTTCCAGACGTAATTTTAAAACATTGCTTTAAAAGCCCTGGGAGGCCCCTGAGCCATTCTAGCTTGGTTTAATTCTTTTTTTTCTGTATAGCACATTTTGTAAGAGTGTGCCCCAGAGCAGTAAACAAAATCTATCAATGAAATCCACTGAAATTTGTCCTTCTATTCACCCTTAAACTTATTTGGATTTTTTAATATATTTTATTATTATTTTTTAAATTATTTAACAAATGGTGAATACAGTTTTGTGTGTTCCCTTCGAGTTGGCTGCAGTCATTCTTGGTAATCAGTTACTGGTGTAACATCTTCTTAATTGTACGGCATATACAGAACTGGAACAATGTGTTCATAAGTGCGCTCTGGTTTTCGTTTAATACCTGAATGACTCTGAAAGGAGGGGGGTGATAATACTCAATAGAGTCAAGTAAAATTCAAGATTCCGCATTGCTGTTTTAGTGCTGTGTTGCAATCTGGACAAACAGAAGCCCTGCTGTCCTTGTCCTGAATATGATCAGCCGTTACCAGATGTCTGAAAAGCCACATGGTGCCTTTACAATGTAGACAAACATCTATGGAAGAGGAGAGACCACAGCTGCATCATCAGTCATTTATTTCTGCTCATGGTGGCTTCATGTTGTGGTTATAATCAAACTGTAGAAAACTTTTCTGTGTTAAGCAAAGATTAAACACAGCAAGTTTGTCATTCTGTGAGGCACATGTGAGTCTAAGGCATAATTACGTTCTGTATTGTTTGTCTATAAGCTTGGGCTCTGTTTAAGGCATAGGGTTGACCTCTGATCCCTTTTAGAAGGCAGATCCTCAGCATATTCACTGACTTAATATGCGTTCAGGTGCTCAGTCTTGCAGTCTGCTAGGTCAGTAAAAAAAATTGACTGTGATATGCAGCAGTGTGTCAGTTTGTCTTTTTGTAAGCATACTGTGAACACTTTAGGCCAAGCTACAAGCAATTCAATGAAAAACAATGCAGGTAAAAATGACATGGGTCTCTATATATCTATATTGGTAAATGTAGAAGGGGAAAGATAAATCTTGAGCAACAAATCTGCAAGGCTATACCAATTCCAGGAAAGTTAAAAGGAATATATTATGGGTACATGCACAGAGTTGTTGAACCCATGTGTGTTATGAAAGCACATCTCACCATTTAATTTGTGCCAACCACCACCCTAAACAGTGCTTGACCCTTATTTGGTCATTCCCATGTGCTCAGGGCTGTTTGCAATAAGCAGTACATTGTGGCAAGTCTGGTTGGGAAGGTAGGAGGGTTAAGCCATGCCATACTACTCAGGCTTAGGGCCAAAAACTAGTCCATGGCACACAATCATGCAGTACATGAAGTGCTATTGTTCATTCTGCTTAACTGTAATTTTGGTCCATATCTCAGGTTTGGTTTATTCAACTAGATCTCTCCAAGGCAAATCTGATCCATTGAGTCAATGTGGGTTTATAACAAGTTTCTTCCAGATTACTCCAGGCATTAGTCCCTGGCCTGCTATTGTATATCAAATTGAACAGAGACAAAATTTAACTATTGTAAACCTGTTCTGATGTCTACTTCAAGTTTTGTATTGTAGGTACAACTAGAGAAATTTGAAGATACAATATCATCTGTCCTCTGACAAGCTTATACAAGGTTTTGCCAGAATTCCTTCTGTTAATGGAATGCTCAACTTATTCCATTACTTACTTGTGACAAGAGAATTAAAAAGGTAGACAAGAATAACATAAAACCATGCCTGTTGTCTTTTTATAGGAGTGAGCTTTGATAGATGTATCCCACATCTGCTAAGCCATTTACCCCAAGAAAATTCAGGGGAAATTCAATAAAGAAATTTCTCCTGAGCTGTCCACTATCCACCATTACAGATTCAGTAGTCTTAACACAATACTGTTTTCTGCTTGTTGCTTAAGGCATCAAAAATACATTGACAAAACAGCACAAGATTTCCTATTAAATGACACACATTAGGAGAAAAAAATCCAACAAAATAGGTTGGAGTTTTTTTATATGTGAAAGCTTTCTACACACCTCAGAAATAAGAAAACCATTATTTTGAACTATATTCTCACCTCATACCATGGCATCTTTACTGATTAATCAATATAAATTTAAAAAATATTACTATGCTTAGATTCAAATAAGTTGTACAGATGGGATGCACAACCTGTCAGATACACACCTCTTAGGAAACCAACAAACCAATCAACCAGACCAACAAAACAAAGAAAACTAATGTCTCTAAGTCATCTGCAATAGCTATCTCAAAGTCTCCCTTGTTCTGGTAGTAGACTTAGCCCAGGATGGCAGCAGTCTTGCTTGTTTTTCTACTTTCCAGATTCAGAAAACTGATCAGGTGTTTTAAGTTCCATAGTCTGGATATAAGTTTCTCTTTAATTAATGGTTTCAAATACATTCATTAAATCCAATCACTGTTGTATTTTAAAGGTAAAAAAAAATAAAAGTTGAATTTTATTTGTACTAGATGAAGTTTCATGCTGTTATGATCGAGTTTAAACCCAGAGGAGCAAAGAAAGCTAAGTTGCTGTGTGTAAAATGGAAAGAACATTCAAGGTTCAAAACGTACCCAAAAAACATGATTAAAATGAAAGAAAGAAAGGGAAGGAAGGGAACGAGGTGATACGCAGAAAGACTTCACAAGACAATAAAGTTGTAAACTAAATATATTTTGCCAGCGCTGTGACACATGGGAGAATAATTTCTCCAAATCCATGCGTGCCATCAGTGGCATTCGGCTAGGTATATATCTGGTTACAAGTTACATATGCATTCGATCACACAATGCGCCTCTACATATTCATTGTCTGTCCCCACTTCATATTATAATTAGCCCAAAAGTCATTAGCATTCCAATATGCCTGCACACTGCCACTTAGTGATGAAGTAAAGGTCTTCCTCAGATGAAGTAAGTGGTCTTCCTCAGATGAACTTTTTACCTTTCTTCCCTGCGCATGCTCTCTAAGTTCCCAGTCCAAGTCCAAAGCCCAGAGCTGGTCTGGGCTGGTTTCAGGACTCGAAAACAGGATCTTTTGTCCCGGTTTCCCTTCCTTATCAACGGCCATACATCCTTTCCTTTTTGTTATCAATGACCATACATCCTCTCCCTTCTGTTTGGTAAGTATAATAAGTGTTGAGCAAACGGTATACATTGTCTAGTAAGCAGTAGCAAAATTTAACAGTACCAGTAGTACTCACAATCAGCAATTAACCCTTAAGACCTAAAAATTCTGTATCACCCCATCCCCTCAGGGTCTCCCCCAGCCCGGCCAACCTGCCCGGCAGCGGCGCAGCCCGGACAGAGCTCCCGAGGAGCCGCATCAAAAGGCACCTNAGGAAGGAAGGAAGGAAGGAAGGAAGGAAGGAAGGAAGGAAGGAAGGAAGGAAGGAAGGAAGAAAGGAAAGTCATGCTGAAAAGTATAGAATTCAGTGGATTAATATACTTTTGGGCCAGGTGGGAAAGCCCAGGTGCCTCCCTTGCAGGGGCCAGTTTGACACTGTCCCTTGCAATACTGTGGATCTGTTGCATCATCTGCAGTGCTCTGGTGCAGGATCTGAGGTCCCCTTGGGGGATGGTGGGTCCTTTGATGGGCCATGCCACCCCCTCTACTGTGGATAAGCTTTTCCTGGGGTGAAGGGGCCCCTCAGCTGAGCTGGTCTGCAAAGTGGAGGATGGGCCTTCACTTCCCCTCTGACCAGAGGCTTTTTCACAACACACCCAAAACCTCTCCTCCCTCCACTCTTTGGTCCGAGGGTCTGTGCTGGTCTGGCAGCTGATAGCCCTGGGGCTGTGGCCTCCACCCCGAAGGTGTTAGGCTTGTGCTCTGTGAATGTACCCAGCCCCGAGTCATTACTTTATCTTATCTTTATCTGTGAGTGGTCCCTATTCAGGGTGTGCTAAGCTTTTCTGCAGCTTTTGTAAAAACGTCCTTCATGAAAATGTTTAAGTCATAAGCTATAATATTTCAGTCTCTGACACATGCATCTAAAATTAGTGCTGCATATGAGATAAGACTTCTTTCTGTGCAAGTACTGTAATTCTGTGACCTATGATACAATATACCCAGAACTAGTAGAGGCCACAAGCTTTGCAATAAGCTTGCAAAGTCTTAGGGCTGAGGTTTGTCAGGATTCCTTTTTCTGAAATTTTTTTGACCTGCCTGCAACTTTGTTTTATTTGGTTTATCTGAAGAGCAACTTTTCTTCTGGTAAGGTGGCTATGGCTAATTTTTTTCTTTGCCTGTCATGATACAGTGCAATCACAGTTTTATAGAGACAGTAGTGACAAGTAGGGTGGGGTTTTTATGCAGAATGAGGTATTTATGGTTCTAAGATAATGATGCAGAAAAACGAAGATCTGGTCTGATAGCAAACGTTTAGAGAAGTGGGGATGAAGCACAGGAATGGGGTGATAAAGGCTGGATACAGGAAGGCACTGGAGACCCACAAGCAGTTATACAAATGCATATCTGGAGCTGGACAAAACTGTTTTTAAGTGTAGCAAATAAAAAAGAATGAGTATCTAACATACCTAAAAGCTATCATAGATATTATATTCAAATATAATATGCAGTTGCAGACCAATGAAGAAATCATTTTAACATGTAAATCATTTTAACAAACATTAAAATTATTCTTAGTGAATGAGGAAGAAGAAAAACTCAACATTAACATCAACATCAATGATATTTTTCCTGGTGAAAGATTCCTGCTGCTGACAATTCACTGTAACACCTCCTACACCAGCACCAGAATGAAATTGATCCCAGGACCTAGAGAAACATGAGAAGGGATAATACCTGAAAAAGCATGAAAATTAAATGTGCCTATAATTGTTTTAATTGTATTTCTGCTATCATTGAAGCTTTTTTGGTAGGGAAGCATTATTTCCTTTTCTGTAATAATTTGACCTAAACTAATAGTACTTCCTAGATTAGATTGTTAAAATAGGCACTATACTAACAATAAATTATTTTCTTTATACAGAAGTTCTTTCCTCTTTCCCCTTAAACAAGATTTTTAATATAGGAATATTGAATAAAGTCTGAACTGAAAGGAAAAAGAGTGGTCTAAAAGCTGTCTCGATTACTTGAACAGCTTATTGCTCAAATGTGTTTTGCTTCCTCTTTCAAACCTGATTAGAGAGAGAAAAGCAATAAGGGTCATCTTCATTCCCCTGATGCAAAAACACTTAGTGACATCCGAGAAGCCCTGAGGTATCCAAGATATCTATAAGAAGCTGTCAAGCATGACATGAAACCTATGAATGACCTGTATTCTCTTCTGGACTGTCAGTAGGAGGCTACTTGGGATAATCGAGGGAATCTCAAATGGCATTAGAGAACTGGGAACTTCCACCTGAAAAAAGCTACTAGATCCGGCTCAGAGGAAATTTTCTGAGTTTTGAATAATTTTCCTTATAAAATATGACACTATCTTATTCTACCTCCAGATAGAATATTAACTTGAAATAGAGCGTATTCTGATACCTGATCAAATTCAGCAAAACCTGCTGAGGAATACCTTCAGTGAGGGTAGCTCGGGGTGCGGATGCAGTGGGAGCTGCAGGCTGGAACTGCCGACCCTTTGCATAACAAAGGTCCCGCGGCAGTCATCTCGAGCTGTTATTTTGTTACTTAGTTATTGCACCAGGACTAAATTATTTTAATGATCTGGACCTCTGAGACTGTGCTGTGAAAAACCTGGGGTGAAGCCAGTGAGGAAAGCTGGTGTGACTGTGTGAGCGTGGGGGTGTGGCTGCAGAGGGGCCTCGGTCCCAGCTCGGGTGATGCGAGATGACTGCCAGAGAGGATCCAGGATGGTCAGACAGGGAAGTTTCCTTATTAATCCTCACAGGAATGTCTTACCAAGAATTATGATCTTATCCCACTGTGGAACTTACGTTATTAGCTTGTAATAGTCATGTTTAAACTTTGCAAAACATAAACTACTTCATGAAACCATGATTTACCCGAATATTAGCCCAAACCTTTTTCCTATTTGTATCCAACTTTGAGTTCCTAATTTCATGCCAGATTCAGAAGCATCTTTGTTTCTGTTTAACTTGGTTTTCCACAAGGATAAGAAATACTGCTTACAGAAACTGACTAAATATAACATAAATTGCAAGGGATGTTTCTGAGGCAATTGCTACTCAGAACCACCTTGCTGAAAATGACATCACATGTGGTACTAATATCTTTAGAATTCAGAAAGAAAAGACTGCTAATTAGTTTAAAAATTATCAGAAGAAATACTTTAAATGCTTTATTTTTTTAGATGAGTTCTTAAATTTTTAAACATTAAAATTCCTATTTTGATTGTAAATTTGCATAACAACTGGATAAAGACCAGCTTTATCATTTCTTTCCTTCACATTATGTTAGTGTTGCAGGACATGACATAATTTGCAAGACAATTACCACAAGGAGGTAGCTCACAAATGTCAGTTTAAAAAAACCCAAAACTTCAGTTTGAAATACAATTCAACGCCACTATGTTGTAATGTTTTCTCTATGTGAGCTTTCAAATTGTTATAATGGCGAACAACAACAACAACAAAAAAGGCATAGTTTCTCTCTTAAAAAGTTTGTATGATATTTTCAGATCAATCCTATTTCAGTCCATTGACTGACATTTTATCTCTGTATCATAAAAAATATTTTTAATAGTTGTCAGGAACTCTTTTCAGAGGCGTGACAATGATAGCTGTCTGATTTGGTACCAGAGTAGAAGATGTGCAGAAGCCTAGATACAAACAGTCTTAAATAAGATTTGATATTATTGAAGATGAACCTGCAACAAAAAACATCCTTTATCCCAATTCCTCATACAAAACAGATTTTAAACAACAGCCGTTACTTGCAGGTAAATGGCACATTTAGTTAGTACTTTCTGGGCTTGGGTAAGTCCTGAATGGAGTGAAGAGAAATGGGAAATCTGGCACAGATCTTGCTATGTACCAGCTCATCAGCCTAACACTGAGAAATTTTGCGGTAAAGACACTTGATAATATGGCAAATCACATAAGCAGACACTGATCTTGGCATTGTAAAGAGAGTTACTCCTTTAAGGCTTCCAGTTTCTCCACTCTACTAGGTACATTATTTCTTTTCTTTGTAACAGGGAGACATACTCTTGTTTTCCTCAGACCTAATGGGGTGAATCCTTACATCCTTTCTCTTTTCTTATTTCTCTGGTCTTCTCAAAGAACTTTAAGTTGGAAAAGCCAATTAGGGATGTAAAGGTTTGATGCCAGTGCTTTGGTCAACGCTTTCTTTTGTTTCTTTAGAGACTTGTCTTATATATATATTGATACCAATGAAGCGATTTATTGCTTGAGCTTTATAAAAAAACAAAAGAGGATTATATGTTTAGGACAAGCATTTTACTTGGGTATAATGCTTCTACTTCCAGTGCATACTAATTACAGGATTTACTTTCTAATACATGTGATATTTTTGCATGTTTATCTGCCTTCAGGTAAATCATAAGATATGCTTTCACATCCTATATCTTTCAGTTTTCTGACATTGTTTTTGCCTTTTCTGTTGACAGACTAATTGATTCCCCTTCATTTTTTTACCCAAAAAGATATTATTTTGCTAAAACTATTGTTGAAGGTTTTATTTTCAAAAACATTAAGCACCTCAACACAAAAGGGCTTTATGTCACAACTACAAAAATGTAAGTCTTACATTTTAGCTTGTCACAACTATAAAAATGTAAGAGTCCTAATACTTCATAAAATTTAAGGCCATGTTTAAATTTGGGGCTATAAGGTCTATCTATCACTTATGAGTCTTACTCTTTTATATCATGGGTGAGTTGAAAATGTCCCTTTATCTGTATATTTCTGTATCCACGCTTCTAGCATTTTAGCCTGTATCAGTGAATGGTGCACATATCCAATGTTCCTTTTCAAACATTCCCTAGTTACATTATGTGCATTTAAAAAGTTAAAAAGATGTAAAGATTTGCATGTCATGGCAAAAATCATCAAATGGATGATATGATATGATATGACATGGTATACAATGCTCTTCTTCTCAGTTGTTCCTTTCTGTATTGCATTGTATCTCTACATTTTGCAGGCCGTATCAGTGTTTGAGGTGGTATTTTGGAGTAGATAGACATTGATCTGTTTTACTATGACAGTGTGGCACAGCAGCTTGATACATAACTGTAGGTCTAGGCTATTTTCCCTCCAGATTTTCACATTTTGTCTTTATAAAAAGACCTCACCCAAACAAAGAAAAAGTCAACCTAGATCACTTTCCAGTCTATTCTAATTTTGTTGCTTACTAGATAAGCTTCTGTCTCCTCTAATGCTACATGTGTTTTCATGACAGCACTGATGATTCTTGATCTTATTTAAACTGTGTGATGTGAATGCTCCTACTGATTTTATATTAAAATGCACTGCTTTTATAGATAGCTGAGTATCATTAATCTACCAGTTTTAAACTTTAAATTTTTTTCTGTGTTACTGGAAATTTAAATTTTTTTTCAATCTTTTCAAGCCAGTTACTTTATTTTCTCATAAGATTCCTTTTATTTTTTATATGCTTTCTTCAGCCTTCATCATAAAACTAAACTGTGATGAAATCATTCCTCATTTGATCGAAAAAGCATTTTTCACCAGTTACCCAGCTTGACAAGAGCTTTAATGCATTTTCCAATAATGATTACAAGTGTGCTGTTAGAACAGATGCTTACATTTTTAATATGATTCTGATCAAATAATCTTTATGAAGGATTAAAAGGCAAAAGTCTGTAAAGAGAGGAAACGAAAAGTCTGACAGATGAATCCTCTGACTTGTAAGATGTGTGAAATCCGTCTTTTAATTCTACTTTAATAACTCCCTTCTGATTTTTTCAAATCATTATATTTCATTAAAGAAAGAGTTCATACAGGTGCCTAAACACCCTTTAAGAGTCTAAACTACCAGGGGCAGTATAGATGCAAATACATAGAAATTACACTGAAAGGAATGTAAAGAGAGAAATTCTAAGAATCTCAAAGAGGAGTATGAAACTTTGAGTTGTTTATATCTCAACTCCTTTCTTGACAGGAGTTGATTTCCTTCAGAAACACATGAGTAATCATAGTGAACATCTTTCCCAAGCTTAAGTTCACGGTACTTGAGATGAGGTTTTGGGCAATAGAAAAGACATCATCAGAACAATCACGTCAATGTGTGACTCTGAAGCTGGTGTAATCAGAAAAATTTGGGATTTTTTGACCATGGGATAACCTACTCAAACCTGGTCTACTGACACCTGATGGAATGCACCTGTCTCAGAGGGGAAAAAGATCCTAGCAAAGGAATTAATGGGGTTTGTTGATAGAGCTTTACACTACCTTGGAACGGGGAAAGGGACAAAACCATGCTAGCCAGTGATGGGCAGTGGGATGGCGTGCCAATACTTGAGGAAATGAGCACTAATGAGACCCCTCAATTTGCTTCGTATGTTTTTGGCTACCATGTACCAAATATGAAATGTTTCTACACTAATGCATCCAGCACAAGAAACAAACATTACCAGTTCGAAAGTTTTAGCCCAGTCCCTGAGATCTGACATTACTGACCTAAGTAAAACTTGGTGGGATGAGTCCTGTGCCTGAATGCCCCATTGGGTGGTTACAGGCTTTTCAGGAGGGATAGACAGGGCAGAAGAGGCAGAGAGGTGGCACTGTGTGTAATAGAAGCGGTAGAATGTATGGAGCTCACAGTTGGCAATGGCACAGTTGAGAGCCTCTGGGTGAGAATCAGGGGCCAAACAAATAACATGGATGTTATAATGGGAGTTGACTGTAGACCTCCTATCCAGGGCAATGACACCAATGAATTATTCTTTGAGGAACTAAGGGACACTTGCAAGTCAACTTCTGTCAACTTGCCAAAAATTAACTGGGAGCATCACACAGCTGGTACAACCCCAGCCAGAAGATTCCTAAAAAACCTGGATGACAGCTTTATGGAACAGCTCCTAAGGGAGCTGACTTAGAAAGATACCTTCCTTTATCTACTGCTTGTCAACAGCGTGGATCTCAGGAGTGAAGTGGAGATTGGCAGCCGTCTAGGCCACAGTGACCACAAAGGGATTGAGTTTAAAATCTCTGTTGACAGGAGGAAAAGTGCCAACAAAACCTCAACTCTGAACATGAGAAGAGCAGACTTGAGGCTGCTCTGGGAATTAGTGAATTAGGCCCCCTGGGAAAATGTGCTTGGGTCCATCACTGCTGCTCACTTTTAAACATCACCTCCTAAGGGCACAGGAACATGCAATTCCCAAATATTGGAAGTCAAGCAAGCAAGGCAGAAGACTGGCTTGTCTGAACAAGAGTATTCTCTTGGAAATAAGGCAAAAAATGAATGTGTATGTCCTGTAGAAGCAGGGTCAAGTGACATAGGAAGAATAGAGAGGTGCTGCTTGTCAGGGAGAAAATTCATGTAGCCAAAGCTCAAATGGAGTTGAAGCTGCCAGAAATGTGGATGACAATAAAAAAGAGGGTTTTTTCAAATATATTAATGGTGATGGACAGTGTAAAAATAATATCAGCCCATAACAGGATGAGGATGGTCACCTCACAGAGACATGGACAAGGCAGAAGGATTTATTGCATTGTTTGCCTCCATCTTCAACATGGATGATGGACCAAGGGAGTCTCAGTGCTCTGAGCTGAAAAACCATGACTGAGACAATGATCAGCTCCCAGTCAACTCTGGAATTGTGTGGGATCTGCTGATCCAGCTGGATCCCTACAAACCAAAACCACAGCACCATTCATGCTGCTATGAAAAAAATAAACTCCATCCCCGCA
Source organism: Pomatostomus ruficeps (assembly GCA_013400735.1). Classification (NCBI taxonomy): domain Eukaryota; kingdom Metazoa; phylum Chordata; class Aves; order Passeriformes; family Timaliidae; genus Pomatostomus; species Pomatostomus ruficeps. The sequence goes on along the minus strand of VYZT01020436.1, from coordinate 35,146 downwards.
TGACAGACTACAGCAGGTTTAAAAAAAAAGAAAAAAAAAAATCAAAACATTTTAGTCTGGTGTGATAGACCCAAAATTCTTAGACTTTGTATAGCCTAAGAAATTAAAGTAGATTTTACATTACAATTAAATTACTGCACACCTTAACAGATTGAAAGATAAGACAAGGGTAAAACCCTGTCCAGGACCCAGCTGATTCAAATACTTTTGGTTTTTATTCTTCTTCCCTCCCATTAAGATCCGGTTATTAAAATTGATAGAGAGATGCCTCTTCCCAAATTGAGGTGCAAATGAGATCATATGTTGAAGCTGATAGTATGAGTTTTATTTAACAGTAAATGAGACAGAGAGAGAAGGGGAGGGAGGGCAGGACAGAAAGAGAGTGACAAAGAGACAGATTAAGTAGAAAATATCACCACTCCATGGATCTCAGCAGTCTCCCACTGGTCCTCTTTTTATGGTCTTCTGAGTGGTGAAGATCCTGAAAAAAATAGAGTTCAATGTATTATCATACGTTCAGTCCAGGTGGGAATGCCCAGGTAACTTCCCTGGGTGGGGGGAGTTTGACACTATCTCTTCCAACAGACTCTGGATCTGTTGCATCCCTTTGCATCACATGCAGTGTTCTGACAGAAGGCCTCCGCAATGAGCCTGTGGGTTGTGGCTTTCCCCGCCGAACACAGCCAGAGCTGGTTTTCAGAACAGCTGCTGGGTTTGGCTTTCCTTGTGGATACATTCTTCTCCTTAGACCAGAGATAACTGGAGAATAGTACAACCTTTATTGCAGTCCAGTTCCTGTCAGGAGGCATATTTGAGTAGGGAATGGGCTCTGGTGGTAGCAGCACCTTTATACAGTTTTGACGTAATGAGCAAAGTCCTTTTTTAACAATGTTTAAGCCATTAACCATAACATTTTGGTCTCTTACACCTCTCCCACAGATTCAGTAGCTCTCCATACAAACATACAATATGCAGATTTGCATGGACTATCTCAGTCACTGGAATATCTCCTTTTAATACTGATGAAAAGTATCATGTGGGAGAGAGTAGATTGTCATTCACATTTTGTATTGGGAAACTGAGGCCCTCAGATAATGCTTTTCGGGGACCGCAAAACTGCCCAGTGTTCTGCGGGACAATATTTTATCCAGCACCCTGAGTCAGATAGACAGCTGCAGAAGAGTAGTATTTCTTTGCCTATCTATTTACCTAGGTATTGCCGTCACAGTGTTAGGCAGAGCAGCCATTGGTAATAAGGCAGGTAGAAGAAAAGAAGAGAGAACGGACTCTTGATAGCAGTACCCAGGCTTTTATTGTCTCTTCAGGATACGGACTATCAGAGAGACCCCAAGGGGGTGGTTACACAGAGTTTTATGGAGAAGGGAAAGGGGTGGTCAGAAGGTGAGGGTCCAGGATCTCATCAAATCACAGATTGACATGAGATGACAGTTTTCCAATGAGTTCTGGGCAAAGGTGGAACATATTTGCATTAACCAACTGGTATAACAGAACAGCAGAACTTTCTAGTAACTCTTGAATAGTAAAACAATGTGATGAATATTAAAATAACAGAGGTGGAACAGAATCTATGACTGACAGGGCAGAGAGGGAATTTCCACCAAGCATGCTGCCTCCATCTTCCTCAGATTCGCTATCCGGGGAAGGAAAATCTGCCCAAGTTATTTCTCCATTTCTCATGGAGGCAGCTGGTTGGACCACTGTCACACATAGAGTCTAGAGCACAGATTCACAGATGTTCCTTCATGGGTGAAGATTTAAGCATCTAACCAGTCTGGACAGAAATGACTGCAAAAGATCCCAGGGGAAGTCTGTGACATAGCCAGGGACAACACTCCCTGTTCCTGAGCTATGGACTGAGCTGTAAGATCATACCTCTCTTGTGTTCCTGTTGTTAGAGGGAGAAGATAAAGTTGTTCCCAGTGTCTTTTCCTGGAACCATCTTTTTTTCTGATCAAGATGAGTAGCCCAATGGTCTCTCGTGTACAAGTAAGACACCCTTGAGCTATAATAATGCTTCAATTTTTTCTTGGGATTTTTTTTTTTTTGCCTGAACTTTACAAGGCAAGATGATACCTTCCAATGTGTTAAATGAGCTGTTCACAGTGAAAGATGGAAGGTTTTGCTCACCCAAGAGGAACTAATTTCTCCATTGTACCCTGAGGGTTTTGGATCAGACAGTGGCCTAAGCATTATTTCAGTTTTAAAATATTCTTCAGTTATATTGCTAAATCTACTTGCTGTGTCAGGAGGTGAGAGGTAGGTCAGCAGGCCAGACACAGAACATCGTCATGTAAAGATGAGGAATTTATTAACAACCAGTGAAGGGAAGATCACATTCCAGTTTATTAAACACAAAAAGAAGACCTTTACAAGAGGGGAGGAATAGGTTAGCTCCCAAGAGCAGTTTCATAGTCATACTCAAGAGTATTGTAAGAAACAGTTTTGATTTTGAGTGAAAATAAACCTTTCTGAAACTTCAGAAAAGTTTGCGGATTTTCTTGCTTTCTCAGTTTTTCATTATTTTGCCTGTATATAGCTTTGTCAGTATTCTATGCCTCATGAGATACTGGTGTTTTTTCATGTCTTTTAAGAAAGACCTTCTGCTCAGGAGGTATGGAGGTCAGGCACGCTGCAGCAGCTGCCACCCTCTCTAGTGCATCCCATCCTGCTGAGCTGATAAAACACAAGCTCCAATCACCATGTTGGTTTGCTCTGTGGATTCGATCCAGTGGATATTCATAGTTTTGCTTCAGAGTCCTGCAGTTTAGAAACTTTGGGATTGTTGTAGTTTCATTATTTTTTCCCAAAATTTCTCAGTATTGCAGACTTTATGGCTTGATCCCTCAGGTTTCCTTTTTTTCTCCCCTTCCTTAGTCTACTGGCTAGCAGAACTCCAAAGCCACCCAACAATATGCTTGCCAAACAGGGATTTCTGTAAATAATCCAGTACCACTTCTAAATAAATTAATGCCCTCCATCTAGCTAATCTTTTGCATGTCAGCGATACTGAAAAATTACATTTGTATATTTGAGGATTTGAAGGCAAACATCTTTGGCTTGGAAATCTAAAAAGGCAATTTTAAAAGAATTTTCTGGCTTACCATGTAAGCATACATAATTTCCTTGATCAACAATCATTGGACAGTCAGTGGCATTTATTGCATATTCAAACCAACAAAATGTCATCACACTTTGATCACTAGAAGCACAGGTTAGTTGTCACAGCACTGACATACTAATCCTATTATTAGACAAATACATGTTCTGGTCAGGTTGAAAGAAGCAAATTGCAGACTGTCAACATTCAAATATTTGTGCCATCTGAGGTGAGGAAACCAAAGCCTTTGTCTAAATGCTGGTGGTATGGTATTATAGTGCTGCCTATTGCATAGGACCTGATGTCTGCTGATGTTCATCATCCAGCTGTGCTGAAACACCTGCAGAGCTCATACCTATGGTGCATCTTTTGCCTCTAGAGGGTAAAGTGATCAGATATGATTGCACAAGAGTTAATATTGATGATTTTGTCTTTGACTTGGCTTAGTTATCTAGCATTTTCTTGAATTTACTTTTCATGAGGGTGAGTAATAATACATCTAGGGAAGAGTAATAAAAAGTGGGGTTTTTAATTTTTTCCCTTGAGACTTTGGGGTTTGGTTTTGTTTGTCCAGGTAGCAGAATCCAAAGGATCTCAGACAACAGTTGAAAGATCATGAAGTGAAATTTAATCCCTTTCAGGGAAGTGGAGAGAAGTAAGAAAAAAGGAAAGAAGATAAAAAATTGTGAAGGAAATTAAAAAAAATTAATCTTATGTTTTTCAGGATATGTTAAAAATAAAGCTGCTAGGAATAAACATCAAATTTCAATAGAAAAAAATGTTGTTACCTTCCCCCAGGTGACCCACCAGAAGAAAATAAAAATTTATTGCAAACTATAATCATATTTGTAGCCAAAGTCTAGCCTTGTACAAATGACCATTTGTAGTTAATGACATTCAAAATCCAGGTTTACTATTATGTGGATCAAACAAAAAAATCATGCAGCTTGTTAACTTTACAAAGAACATAATGTGTACTCAATTTTGACTAGAAAACATGGTGAGTTTTCCACATGTAATCACAACTCAAATAGAACTAAAAATCAATATAGCCCAGATTTTAAATAGTGTCACACATGCTAGCTAGCCAAAAAAAAAAAAAAAGTTTTGTGCAAGCATAAATATTTCATACAGTAATGTAGTCTGGATTACAAAGTATTTGAAAGATTTCAGATTTCAAATAGTGCACAAACCTATACAGGATATCTTTCATTCCACACTAAGCTCAGGCATAATATATGTATGCTGACATGTAGCATTGATTTTTTCTTATGTATGACTGTATTAATTTTTAAAGTTGATGCAGAAAAATGTGCACCTTTCAGAAACAGAAGTAAGCAAATGACTAAGATCTGCAACAGAAACCTCCATTCTGAAGCTTTTTTAAATGGATATGGGCATTTAAAGAAAAAAAAATCACCTTTGCAGTTCTTAAAAATAGTTTTTTAAAGGATAGGGCCTTCTCTTATACTTTCATATTTACAGATTTTGTATGCACTATCTTGTTTTAAAATTTAGCTCTCGTTCAAGAAAAAAGTTAATTTCTACAAGAGATATTGTATAAATTCAATAGCTGGAAGCAATCAGAATTTGATGACTTTTTTTCAATGAAACAATAAATAAATAAAATAAATAAACAAACAAATTCAACCCTGTAGCAAGCTCATTACATGTAAGTTTAAAACTAGTGTCTACTGTGTATTTTCAAAAGCACCAAAAGCAAAAGAATATATATTATGCAAATTATTTAGAACTATTCATCACAACATAGGAAATGCAGTACGGGAATATGCTCATATGTAAACTTAGAATGCATCGCATTCTTCATCTATCTCTCTGGCTCACCCAGCCTGACACCAGACTTTCATCAAGTCCTACAAAACAGCTCAAGATTTTTCATCTTGGAGTTTTTATTGTCACTGCATATAGGGCTGCAGAAATACATGACAGAAATATCACTTTTGCAGTGGGATTTCTAATTGGCATTCCCTTTACTACATCTACACCAAACATAGGCAAACAAAGATTTTACTCCCAAGTGGTATCCACTCACTTTGGATATGTTTATTTATTCTGTTAAAGGGATATTTCCTCCAGGGCCATCAACTTTTGCTTACAAAAGAGTAGGAATGCCTCATATAATTCATGAAGGAAGCCCGCAGATTGACAATTGACTGTTTACTTGATGGGGTGGGTGTTTGTTTGGTTTGAGGGGTTTGGGTTGTTCTACTGGGTTGTTGCTTTCTGAGACTAATAATCCCATTAAGGAACTTCAGGCAGAGATTAATGACAGTTTGAAAGCATCCACCTCATTAAGGTTTCATCAGTTGTTTTTGGAATTAGAAAATGAAATAATGGAAATGCCAGCTGTGATTCCACTGACTCTCTTGTTAAGGGGAAAACAGCTTCATTTACTAACCAATACAAATAAATCTACTGGTAATTAGACTAGTGTCCTATTAAGATACAAAAATAAGGCCAAATATCGACAATCTAAGTGAACAGATTTGGTGTTATATACTATCTGTGTCTTGTCTGATCAGCAGTTGATTAAGTTAATGACTAGTAGAGTAAGCTTTGGACTGCTTCAGATGTTTTATGGTGCATTGATTTGCTAGGAAGGTTTGGAATGAATACGCAAAATGTCCTGTAGACTTTCTCACACAGAACTGAGTAGCAAACCTAACATGAAATGGAGTAACTGTTACAAGGCTGTTTATTTCAGCTGCTGTGAGGCTGAATGTATAATGCAGGTGTGACAGCTAAATCTCCTCAGCCAGGCTGTGAATTTGAGATCTGAAATTCAGTTTCAAAGAAGTGATTCACTCTTACTCATAACAAAAGGTTAAGTTTTGTGACAGCTTTTGCCAGAGAGGGATTAGGTGAAGATGGTAAAGAAGGAAGTTTCCCTGTAGATGTACACTATATAAAATAAGCTGCAAAACAGAACAAAATTGTCACTCTTTTAAGAGGATAGCTTAAAGATAGCCACAGAACATCTTTTCTACAGTTACACTTTGTGCTGATGGCAGTATTTGACTAGCTGAGTAGCTGATCTCCTTCGCCGGGAGACTGTACCAGATTGCTGATCCTGTGAATGAAACCAGAATGAGTATATTTTTACTATTAGACATGCCACAATGCAAAGCACGAAGCCATAAGTTGTCAGTAGCAGAATGATATTGCCTACAAGCTATTTTGAAATTGCAAAATCAAAATGGTTTTGCAGAAAAATTGTAGTGATAATAATCACAGTCATAATTATCAATTTTTGAGCACCTACAGCATGAAAAACAAAGTGAAAATCAGCTGTTTATCCAAAACTTATACTGATTAATGTTATAAAATTAAAAATAAGGAGAGAAAATAAGTCACATCAGAGGGGATTGGTTTCCTTGTTTTTTGCAGTTATGTTTTCTCTTGCATTATTTGATTGTCCATTATAATGTTAAAGAATTACTTTTACCAGTTAAAATCTTCAGATGCAGTTTTATTGTCTGTAATCACAAGGCATCTACATAATCACTCAGTTTACCAGACATAAGTGGAAATGTTGATTGATCACCCTTTAACGCTTACTGAGGACCTGGTGATAATGTGGAATTGGAAAGCAGAGAAAACTCACCTGCTAAGCTTGCCTTGTGGCAGTGGGCTGGAGGGAAATCCCCTAGCTGCCACATCATAGACTCAGTTCCATCTCTGTTATTTTAATATTTATTGTATTGTTTTACTATTCAACAGTTGCCAGAAAGTTCTGCTGTTCTGTAAAGGTAATAGGTTAGTGCAAATATGTTCTGCCCTTGCCCAAGACTCATTGGAAAGCTGTCACTCCATGTCAATTTGTGATTTGTTAAGGACCCTGGACCCCACCTTATCACCACCCCTTTCCCCTTGCCTATAAAAGTCTGTGTAAAGACCCCATCGGGGTCTCTCTGGTAGCACATACCCTGAAGAAAAAGAACATCATTAAAAGTCTGGGTAAGCTACCGACGGTCTGTTCTCTCTTTTCTTTACTCCAACCTGCCCCAATTTACATCGGGTTCAATGCATACACCGCAAAGCAAGATCTAGGTACAAAGATAAGCATGATAAGATAACGCTGCTGATAGCAGCAGCCAAGGAAGCTTATCTGACCAAAGTGCTGGATAACGGCAGGCTTTGCAGCCCTCAAGCAGCCCTGCTGAACCCACAGAAGCGTTATGCCTAATGTATTAGCCTAGCCGTTGTCAGTGTAAAACCTGATTCAATTGAAAAAGCATTAAGTGCCATTACTTTAAAAGGATCTTATGTGTATAAAACATTCTTTATAAAGAAGCAATCTGAACTAAAGATAGATTTTTATTCTGGACCTAGGTGTTGGACATGCCATAGAATCATAGAACAATCTGAGTTGGAAAAGTCCCTTAGTATGATCAAGTCTAGCCATTAAACTAACACTGCCAAGTTCACCACTAAGCCATGTCCCTAAGCACCACGTTTACAGGCCTTTTAAATCCCTCCAGGACTGGTGACTGAAGCACTTCCCTGGCCAGCCTGCTATTGGGGAATACAGCTGAGACGGGAAGCTGTGCTCACAAGCAGCAGAGTGAGATGCAGACTGAGCCCTGGGAGGGAGCCAGAGACAAGACGCTGTGAACTACCAACATTTGGGATAACAAAGGGCACCAAGGTGGGTGACATCACTCCGGTGAATGGACACTGAGAGGCACAGCAGGAGCCAGGAATTGCCAGCCCACCTTTTGGATAACAAAGGAAAGTGGAAGAACGGTGACACCAGCGAGGTGNNCGAAACGAGGGGGGGAGGGAGGCGGCGGGGGGGGGGGGGGGGGGAAGGAGCCGAAGACTCGGGAGAAAGAGACTCGCCTGCGGATGGACTTTTGAGGGGGCAAACACCCAGAGGTTCCTTGGTTGGGGTCCTCCTTGGGGGCACCGGCTCGGACTGCTTCTGTGTTACTGTGCAGTGAATAATAAACGGCTTTATGGAGTGACATGTATGGAAAATCACGCTATAAAACGCCATTGTCCATAAAGGAAACAGAGGAGTCCTGCAACTTTATTCGAACAAAGGGAGAGAGTCCACAGGGGCACATGCCCGCGGGGTTTTCTCTCTCGGGGGTTTCGGGGGGGCAGCCTTCTTTTATCATGGAGTCCCAGCCGCATGTTGCCCCCTTCCTTTCCGCACTGGCTGAGGTACTAGGAAAGTACAGCCTTTCCCAACTGCCTACCCCGTATCCCCCCTTGAACCTGGAACTGTTTGTTAAGACAAACACAGCTTTCCTCTCAGAAAAATCTGAGACTGCCATGGGAAACCTGGGGTCGAAGCGGTGAGAAAATCTGGTCTGCCTGGTCTGACTGTGAGTGGGTGTGTGGGGAGCCAAGGGGGACATGTCGGTCTCTGGAGCCGCCTGCTGTGAAGGTGCTTTGGACCCAGTAAAGTCTGGCATCGGGAGCGTGACTGCCAGGGAGTCTCATGAATGGTCACTGGGAAGTCTCCTTAACACTAATACTCGACAACCCTTTTGGTAGGTAAAAGACTTTCATTTGCCTGTAAAGACATTGTCTCTCAAAGGATGGGTGTAGGCTTATTTTTCTTACTTTCTTAATTTCCTGGAAGCTGGGAGCTAGTTGGCTTCGTGCCTGTGGATAGAATGCCTCAGTCACCACCATCTCAGCTCATCTGTTCTCACCATCACATGTGGGACATGTCTGACATCACCTCCTCACCCACACCACCCACTGACAACCTCCTCCAGGAAAGCAGCAGTGCAGCTAGCATCCATCTCAGCCTCTACAGCCAGGGACATGGATTATTTAGGATGAGGTCTCATCAGGACATTGTTTATTTTTATGCCTCATTACTTCTTTTCTATGAGAATGTGATCCATTCCTTACCTCTGGCAAAACACCTGTGTAATTGAAGTAAAGTATCCTAAAGCTTTCCTACCTCTAACTTTCAGCTAACCGTGCTTTAGATAAAGGTCCACACATGTAGTTGCGAAAGACTGTCAACACTGATATATTGTCCAGAAAGTTCATTGCTGAGTGAACAAGACATGCTCTTTATTCCAGGAACTGTGTACAGTTTCCTCAGGTCTTACCAGTTCAGAAGACAACAGATTAGCTTTAGTAGTTTTAGTGCAAGCAATTATTTTATTTCTTTTTTCCTTTTTTTTTTTTGTTTGTTTTGTTTTATTTTGTTTTTCCCTCTGAATCTTTTAGAACATTTAAACACATTGCCTTAAAGCCCAGTTCAGATGCTAAAGTCTCGCTAGAAGGATAATATTCACTGGTCTAGCGAACAGATAGGTCCTTATTTTAGTCTGAGGTTATGCTCATCTAGCCTAATCTTCTATGATAGACAAAGCACAGAATTTTCCCTTCTAATACCTACCTGCTGCCCAGAAACTTGTACTTAGACACACACAGTCTGTGTAAGAAAAGTTGCACGGGCTCTTTTCTACCTCTGCTTCCTCTGCTTGTCTCAAAACCAGCTTGGTCTAGAAACTTACATGTTTATTGCCTTAACTAAGCCCAAAAGTGAACAATGCACATTAGCTATGTAGCTAATTTACAAGGTATTTACTAAAGAAAAAGAAATTAACTTCTGGATGCTATGCAAAACTCCTACAAAGATAGTGGCTTTAACGAAGAGTTCTTGACAGCCTGCAGGATTCACAATCTCTTCTGTCAGTGTCACAGCAGATCATGTCAGCACACACGCCTCTGCAGAAAATCACGCTATGAAAACCCAGTGTCCACAAGAGAGACAGAGGAGTCCTGCAACTTTATTCAAAAAAGTGAGAGAGCCCACTGGGGCATACCACCTTGGGGTATTTCTGTTGAGGTTTCTGAGGATGCAGCCTTTTTTTATCTTAAACTCCCAGCCGCATGGTGCCCTCTTCCTTTCCCCACTGGCTGAGGTACTAGGAAGGTACAACCTTCCTGAACCTCAACCCCATTTCCCCCCTTGAACCTGTCATGTTCAAGTTCAGAAGTTCAAGCTATCTGGGTTCTTCAACAGACTTTGTGCTGACCCATTTCTCTATTACCACAAAATTCAAGAGTCAAACTTTCTGGGTTGTTACAAGCTTGCTGCTTGAGGTGGTGGAGATATTAAGACCTATGTCAAAAACATCAACACCCATACCCTCATCCATGGAATTGTTTGTAAAGACATTAGCACACATCTTTTCCTGTCATGCCCAATCGTTCACTATTTAGCCAGCACCAATCCTTATTGTTCAGTATTTCTCTCCACTTTGTGCTCACAAAGATATCCCCTAAGACAGCATATTTCAGAGGATTTAATAGTTGGTCTCATGGCCTCACTTCCTAAATTCCATGACAGAGCTTTGAAATTATGGCAAGCACTTTGCCTAAAACTTGAAGAACTGTAAGTACATTGGTTTAGATGGTTTTGGTCCTGAGGCTTACAAATTCTTTTGTAAGGTCTTAACAATTACTAGAGTGGCAATAACAGCAGCAGTTTGCCTTGAGGCATTTATTCAGCAAAACATTTATATGTTAGTTATTTTCTACATACTTATCTGCATTTATAACTGTATTTCGAGTTTTTGTTTCTTATGGAAAGGAACTCTTTTTTTTTTTTTTTTCGTGATGCAGGTTGCAAAAGGGAAAAAGTCTGTAAGATGTATTTATTCACATCCACATAGAATCACATCATATCAGAGTAATAGTTGATCTAGCACTCAGTGTGACATGTTGCTCATCTATCTGACCAAGGATGTTTTGGAAGAAAATACAAGGAAACCGGTAATGGAAAAATCTGTCCATGCAGAAATTTTTTCTCATTTCAGCTACGTACCTCAAAGCATGAAAGTCTATTCATTTTAAAGGTAACCATGCATTTTCTCATGGTTCATGTAGAAAGCTAGTTTTGCCAGTTCATCCTGCCTACTGTACTGGTTTTTTACTTTGAATATCAGCATCTTGTGTAAATGTTTATTTCTGAATTGTGCTGAAGGTATTTCATGTTCTGAACTAAACAAGTGGTATCAAGTTAAACAAGAACCAGAAAAACAGGTCTAAATTTCTTCACAAATATCTTAGGTTTCAATTTTAATCTGAGTATTACTGCTTTTATTGTTTCCTATAAAGTCTTAAATACTAATCCAAACTCATTACACTGTGAAAAGTAAATATTTACATCTTGGTCTCAGTTATGTAATTCTGGTTCTGATTTGCATTGTGAAATTCAATTACAATGAAGATTTACTCCACTTCAGAGTGTGCACTTATTGCAAATAAGTTGAGTACCATTATTCTAAATTCTGTTGCATTAGTGAAAGGAAGTGGGTAATGTATGTCTTGATCTTAGGTAGGGTGGACCAAAAAAAGACAGGGCTCCTTAATTAAGCTTTTATTTAGATACCTAAACTTAGATGTCTTCATTCAGGGTGTTTGTTTCCCTTGTTGAAATTCGATATATTCTGATCCAAAAAAATGGGATTCATGATAAATTCAAGATCTTATGTTAAAATATTATAAATAAACTGATCTGTGCATATAAGTCTCACAGAATTTCCCAAAGACTAGTGTTTAAGAGAAATCTAGGTTTCCTGTAAAAAAATTTCATAGGTTTGTTAGTTTATGTTGCTCTGTAACATTAAGTACACTCTTTGATTAGGCAGTTAATTGGCTTCTTCCTTTGACTTAAAAACAAGTAGTCATCCTATTTCTTTTTTGATCTGGTTCATCCTCTCAACTTCTATAGATTGCTGCATGATTTACAGCAAAATGGTGTATGCATCCCTCATAATTTAAGAATGCTGTTGTTGACTTTCATATACCTAATGCAGGGTGTTTTCTTCTTCCTAATTAAAACACTCATATAGAATAATTTGCTGAACCATAAACTACTTTATGACAGTTCTTATGAAAATGTTCTAAATTACTTACATTTGCAGCAGGCATACAGGTATGAAAAGTGTATGAAACTGTGCTGCCTTTACTCATCATAAAAGTATTTTAAGCCATTTTTTCCTATACATTTAGCTAAAGATCAGTAATACTTACCTATGACCATAATGAATAAAAAAAGTATTCAGGAAGGTAGTTATTTTTCTTTTAAAGGTTTAATTTATTTAAACAGAAAATCATACTTTTAAAAATTACATTAATTTCTTTAGTTTCCCCTAAGTATGACCCTAGAAAACCTGCGGCTGTTCTAGCACATCTTATCTTCCACTGGATCTGTATTTTGGAAAGGTCTGTTAGTAGTAAACAACTTCATTAATGTGTATGTCCTTGTAGAGACAATAAAAATGTGCATAAAAGTACAAACCAGAACTCCACCTCTCACTGAGTCTGCAGGCTTGACTTTTGACAGACAATTGTGTCAAATAGAAGGATCCTGCTTGTGGTCTGAATTGGACACAGAACTTGCCATGTAGTCAGTGATAGAAAAGCACCAAATATTATTGTATTTGATCATCATAATCAGGGAATTTTCATTATTTCATATTTTCATCATAATTTTATCGTATCAAATTGTTTGGTGGGGTTTTTTTTTTAACCTTTTTTTTTTTAAAAAAAAAACAGGCTGTATTTGAAGATATTAAAGGCATTTTACTGATCAAGCGTCACACAACTCAGTTAAAAGAAGTAATCTGGAAATCTATTGCAAACTCTCTCCTGAAATTAAGAAATTACTTCAAGCTGCAGAAATATTAACTAGGTGTTTCTTTAAAGCAAGCTGATATGTAATATTTCCTCAAAAAATGGAATCAGTTCAACTCAGAAAAATCCATCTTTCCTGGCCTTACACAGGTAACTTACTTTCCTTTGTGGATTATATCCTCCGATCCTCTATGGGTTTTTTGTTAACTTTAGCATCATATAATGTCTTGCATTGATAATGCTATTTCTTACTTGATTTTTTTTATTTGATGAAAAATACTTTATAATATCAATTATTATTATTTCTTCTTCTCCTCCTCCTCCTCCTCCTCCTCCTCCTTCTTCTTCTCCTCTTCCTTCTTCTCCTTCTTCTTCTCCTCCTCCTTCTCTTCCTCCTCCTCCTCCTCCTTCTTCTTCTTCTTCTGCTTCCTATTATTATCATCATCATTATTTTAAAGTTTACCTTGTCAATTCAAAGTCCTTTTGGTTGCATTCATTTTGATTAAAAAAATAGCACTTTTTATTTCCCCTCATCCTCTTTCTCATTTAAGACTTTATGTTATGATATCAGATTATTCCATTCCATTTTAAATGCTACATTTCCTATGAAGAAGAAATAATTTGACAAGAGACTTAGAAAAGAAATGTGGGAAGCTATAAGAGAAGACTGACAGTCATCAAATTTTAAGTCGGAAAAAAAATTAGTTTTCAATTCTGAAGTATAAATGCTAACACAAACATCTGTATTTGGTACAAACAACTGAATTTCTTACCTGTGTGTATAAATCATCCAGTTGTCCATCAATCCAAACCTTATATGAGAGTGTTTCTGAGAAGGAAGTTGGGCACATCTCTGGCCTTCCTTTGAAATGCCGTGCTGCTGTCAGTCCTCTTCACACCTTGCATTCCACACAGCATCAAACAGCAAGATGTGCAGGCTCCCTTTCTGTCATTTCTTATTTCTTACTGCAAATTACTTAAAGGTAAAATCACTGTCTGGTCATTTCACAGACACACTAAATACACACGTGCACTTTTCCACCCTTTTCCATTTACTACGAGGTTTTGTCCTGTTTCTAAATATGAGAAAATGGGGGATTTATGAATGAAAGAGAAAATTAAAAATCTCCCTCCTTTTCCCAGGATGTTTGAAATTCTATGCATGTTTGTTTTAGATGAAGGTAAGGGATTTTCTCAGATGAAGGCAAAATGTTTTGGTGTAGCTCCCATGCCATGGGTTGAGATAAAATTATCTCTTTTGCCTTTTTTGTTCAGAATATATACCTGAAAGAACAGAGAATGGAAAAGATCCCACTATAAGCCATTCACTTAAGAGTTGTACTCAATGATCATTGTGGGTCCCTTCCAACTCAGAATATTCTGTATGGTATGCAAACGGATCTACAATTATAGTGTGGTGGTTATATCTGTGATCTGAGGGCTCTAATGNCGCAGCCACAGGGTCCTAGAGCTGCCCTCGCGCAGCTTTTGCTGCCCGCACCGCCTGCACCGAGTCCAGCTTGGTCCCTTCCCTGTCCCCGTGGTCTCCCGGCTACCTCAGATATAGCCTACTGACGATAGCAAGAAGGGTCTTCCGTGGCAAGGCTTCTTAGATGTTTATTGCTGTGTTGTTAGTAAAAGCCATGTGGAGAAAGACCCTGAATGTACACATGTGGTGCTCTTTATACCCCAGGGTCTCGCGCAACCGAAGGTGACCCATCCCAGGGGACACAGCGACAGCGCAATGCCTTCTGGGATGTGTAGTCTCGAGGATCCCAAAAACGTGGAGGATTGCAAGGAATCTTGGGAAGGAAAGTCTTTTCCCTTACTAAGGGGCATGACCTTAGCACTATCTCCCCAGTGTGGAGTGCCCTGCCTCCCACATAAAATTTTTATACTTCTACCTGTTTCTAGTTTATCTTTTTTCATGCTTCTTTTACAGAAACTCCCACTTACTGAAAATGGAAGATGATTTACCAGCATCACTATTATGAATATAATTTGAACTTTTATTGACCGCAGTTTTATTTTTGATTGTGCAAAAATAAATTTATATCATTTAGCCCAGGATCCAGGGCTCTTTAATGTCACATGCTAACAAAAAGGTGTTATTTCTCAGTTTGAAGCGACTTGATGGAGATTAACATGTGATTGTGTCAAAATGTGCTAGTGACTTGTTTGACTCAAAATGTTTGTTTTGTCCATACTTTCTTCTCTAATGGTTTTAGATAAAAGTTGGTGAGGTCTGCACTAAACTCTGCAGCTAGATGGGCAGGTATTCATAATGCTGCAAGAAGATCAATAATAAATAATGATAATAAGGATGATAATAACAGTAATAAAAACAGTAGTTTTTATTTAGTCTCGGAAAACAGAACAAAACCTGACACAGTCCTTCACAATTTTGTGGATTACCAGCTCTGATACCAGATTTAGATCTTCTTGTAGTCTTGTCCCCATTGGCTAACACCTATCTTTTTTAGTAAGACAAAGAAATAGACAGGCATAATCACTTGCTCATGCATAATGCTGTAATAACATATTGTAATAATGTATATTCTGAACATAATTCCTGTGTAGTCATTAAGAATTTCTTGGATACATAGTCCAAAGCTGAAAAGAATGATACTTGGGGATACCCCAAATGCTCATGAGCAGCCTGTTTCATGTGGCAACTGAAAAACTAAGTCAAGTTTGTGGTGTTCAAAGTAAAGACCCTGCAATGCCTTTCACTGGACTGGCAGTTGCTTCATTAGGATTTAGCAGCTATAATAACTTGGAAGAACAATGATGAACCAGAAAAAAGGAAAACATGCTGATCCCTAATTGTGCTTTGGCCTTCTTGTGGGAATGATAACCCCCAAAATAAAATAAATGATAGCTACAAGTATATATCATTAACAGTAATGCTAACTTTAAAAAAAAGCCAAGTTAATATTTGTTAGGTTTCATAGCAAATAGCTGAAGAAAAGAACAGAGCTGAGAAAAGGAGTAAAAGAAAGAAGAAAGAACTGCAAATAACCAAGAAGCTACCAGAACACAGATAGCAGAAAAACATTTATGGCTAATTGTGCAGAGACAGTGATAGGAAGGGAAGAAAAAAGCTGCAAAAAAGAAATCAACAAATAGAAACACTTACAGCCAAGATCCTAATATGTTAGTAGATATAAAAAATAAAAAAAAATAGTTCTTTCCTCTACTAAATAGCAGCTACCATCATTGCAATTCACTTTCAGAAATAGGACAGGTTTATCATGACAACAAATTGCTGCCATGCATGCAGAACTTTAGGCTGCTTTTTCCCCAAGAACTGAATAAGGTGATGTTATTCCTCATATTGTTTATTTTTCTATTCACTTCTTTTTGTTCATGCCTAAATTATGAAGCTGTCTTGTGCAACCATACTTTAACAACATTTTTCTAACCATTTTCTGAGGTGAAAAGAGAACTTAATTATATATATATATGTATATTTGTAGAATAAATGATGTATATTTGTCCCTAATCATTTTCAGAGTGAGATGAAATATTAAAACTGTGCTTCTGTCTGATATTACATAGTATGCTGTGTTCTGCATGACACTTAATTGCACTATGTACCTTGCAACACAAAAGTGTTAGCAATTGTTTAAATAGAATGTGTTATCTCGTTATTTTTTTCAGGAAAGTAATTAGTGTATGCCAGTAAAACCTGTAGCTTTGCAGTAAAATCAATGCAATTTTTTCTAGCACATACTTGTATTACTCATAAATGCATCTTTCGTGATTGCTTTAAAGAGCCTACGACTCTAATCATCTTTATCATATGTTGACAAGAAAAAAACAGCAGAATCTCACATTCAGATCTTGCTCCCCTTCTTTCAGAGCAATGTCTTAAGATTGTAAGGAAACAAGCAAAATCACATAGAAGTCTCAGAAAGCAGAAGCCAGAAGCCAGTCTAGGGAAAGTGAATGGAAGCCTAAATATTAACCTTCTGATTCAGAAGATTTAATGTAAAAAAATTCCATGAAACCTAAACAAAACAAACAACCCCTCCCCCTCAATCCAAAATTAGCCACACATGAAACAAACAAGCAAAAAAAGCCACACAGAGAATATTTCTGTATGTCAAGGTAATTACAAAAGTCAGGGCAGGGTGATGAAAAAGTAAAGGCAGGGCCAGCTCCAGCCTCCTGTGTAGGATTACCAGGTCTGTGCTGCTCAGGATAGCAGCTCACAGATGTACAGCACAGCATCACCTGCATAAGTAGTTCTGTCTGGATATAGTTCTTCATCCAAGAATGTGGAAGCCCTGGAAGGAAGCTGTTGAAGGCTTGAAGGCCAAGCTGGCCTGGGCTGAGCTTGACTGGGCTGGCAGAGATGCTCCTGGAACCCCTTACTCTTTGCTGGTTTTTTGCAGCTGGATAATTTACAGATCTTTTTGCATAGCCCAAGCTGTATAAAGTTGACGGATCTGCATGACTGATAAAGAAATTGTGCTGGTTTTGACTGTGATAAGAGTCAGTTTTGTTCACAGTAGGTACTGTGGGGCTGTGTCTTGGATTTGTGTTGCAGATAGGGTTGATTAACAAACCACACCCCACCATCAGGAAGGCTGGGGGTACACAAGAAGTTGGGAGGGGATACAGTCAGGACCTCAACTGACCCAAGGATTATGCCAGAACATATGACATCATGCTCAGCATATAAAGCTGGGGGAAGAAGGAGGAAATGGGGTAACATTCAAAGTAACAACGTTTGTCTTCCCCAGTCACTGCTACATATGATGGAGCCCCTGCTTTCGTGGAGATGGCTGAACACCTACCTGCCCATGGGAAGTGGTGAATGAATTCTTTGCTTTGTTTTGCTTGCATGTGAAACTTTTACTTTACCTGTTAAACTGCCTATATCTCATCCCACGAATCTTCTCACCTATACTCGTCTGATTCTCAGCCCCATCTGACCTGCAGGGAGGGAGTGGCTACGTGGTGCTTAGCTGCTGGCTGGGTTAAACCACAACAGAAATATATAATTCTTGAATACCTTGGCACTTCTTTGAAGTAAGGACAGGATTTTCAGGCTTTTAGTAAGTCCTTTTTTTTAAAGGATCGTGTCAAAACAGCTGATACTGTGATTTATTTTACTGTATTATCTCAGATTTTTGTATATTTAACAGCTGAACTTGAGTGCGCATATTTTAACCATTTTAGCCAAAGTGGATCAAGGTGAAGTTTATATTACTGTAAAGATAGCCACAGGCTTGTCTCCTTCTTTTTCTTAATATCAGGCAGGCTATGTAATTTTAATATTATGAAATGATAAAATAGAGTAATTTGCATACAGAGAAGTCATATTTCAGTTTTAATTTAGGTTGTAGATGTATTTTCATTATCCATAAAAATTTCAAAGATAAAAAAGTGTCAACAACACCTAAACTGTATTAACTGAACTCACACAAGTTTAAATGTAAGCAATGTTTTAATTATGCCTATGAGGAAATGTTTTAGTTTTATGAAGCTGTATTTATTGCCATGAATCTTTTCTCTAAAGCAGAGAAGTCCATTTCTCATACAGTTCATTGTTATGTGTATTGATAAGACATGGCAAATGAAGATGCTGTCTTATCTTCTACTTTTTTGCCCCCACCACAGCATTTGTGAGATTTCTGATGGGAAACTCAGAATAAGGATTAACTGGAATGATAATTTCGTTCATGCTAAGGTAACATTTTCATAGTTCAAAACAAGGTTTTAAAAAGAGATATTGCCTGGAATAGGTGTAATGGAATAAAAGTGAAAAAACCCCTTCTTGCAGAGAAAAACACAAAGCAATTTTTTGCACAATAAAAAATTCTAAATTCCTCTAAAATAATACTGTGAATTACTGCAGAAATAACATTTAAATAACTGTTTCTTTGGATTAAAATGCTGACAATTATAAAGGTTCTGGGCTATTGTCAAATTTTATTCTTAGTTTCTTTCTGCATTGGGGACTTCAACTCTACTAAATATACAAAAGGAATCAATTTTAAAGCTCTACTCTCTGAAGGTATAGAAGTAAAGCATTTCAGTACTGCTAGTAAAAATTATAGAGTTTTTAAAAAAATGAAGCACAGGAATCTTAAAAAGGAAAAGATAGATTTCACGGGGCATCTGTTTAGCCTACTCTAGTTAAAAATGGCATTCAGCTGTAAAACGTCAATATGTCAGGCACATTACTAATATAATTTTTATGACAGCATAACATCTTGTGAAGACATTATCCTTTTTCATCTTCTTCAGTCCCATTCAGCAGACTGTTCTATTCACAGATCCTCTTTCAATGGACAACTTTTTCATGAAAAAAATGTAATAAAACATTAAAATTTTTTTTCATAAAAAACTAAATTCTTTATAGCAATAATTTAGGTTAACTAGCATCTTTGTCTTATATTTGCAATTGCCATTTGACTGTTAAGTACTCTGCAAAACTACTCATATCCCAGTGTAGCCCAGATGGTAGCATGCACTACCAGGGACTTTTGTGATCCCAGAATTTCTGTGTCACTGCTACCTGTAGGAATTTAGACTGCAGCATGCAGAACATAGTGGACTAATGAGATTATTTGAGCTACATATTGTATATAAGGATTATTTAGTACAGGCAGAAAGAATTAAATCATCTAAAATTCTTTTCATTTCACTAGAAAGTTTAATTGTACTTCTATGCATGCAGCCCACCACATTTATGTAATGATCTTAGTATTAATAATAGTGATATGTATATGTGACAACACAAAATTAACATTTTTTCCTCATAGGATTCCTACTTCATGTCTCTCATAGTTTCTTCAAATCACAATTCATTTTCTTGTTGGCACTTCTCTGTCTTTCCAGAATGTCTTAGTATCTGGAAGTATAAAACTTCACCATGAAAGGAAGGCAGCCAAGCCTGCCCTCTCTGTGTTTCTACAACAACAGCAGGTTTTCTTTAGTGCTCAGATGTGGCGGGCATCTTACAGTGATGACTGATAAGGAAACAACCATACTGGTATCCTCACCAGATGCCTTGGTCAACCTTCCATCTTGTCTTGTTCATATAAACCAGGCAGCTCTAAACACCCTAGCAGAATTCCACAACCTAATTGAAAATCTCCTTTTCCACTGAGCCAGACTTGCCTTTCCATGGCGTAATGAACTGACATAGTCAGAAACCAAGCATTCATGTCTTGAGATTGGGGTCTCTTAAACACCACCACTGCCTCTCTTCCAGTTCTCTCTGTAATGCTGCAAGGTGATGCTCATTACCTAGTTAGGGGATTACTCCTCCCAAACTGAGTTTGGAGGGCTTCCTCTGCCCACTAGTTTCACTAAGAATTTTGTCTTGCAAAAAAAGCAGAGAGATATATTTTTCTACCTTGTCTTTGAGGTGCTCTGCTGATACTGTGAGTTCATTCATGGCAAAGTGCACTTTTGTTAAGCAGAACAAATAATTCTACCCTAATGTTTTATTACATTCAGGCAGCATTATAGCTCCTTTGTAGAAAAGGCAGGGGGATAAAGAAATGAAAATAATCAACTAGAAAAATTTACATTTTATTTTCAGCTGTCTCTCAGTTTTTATCTAGACTGTTAGCAGACTGAGAAACTCAAAAATTCCTACTATCTTTCCTTTCAATTTTCATTCTTCTCTCCCCACAAACAATCATTGCTGGTAGACTTGCCAATTTTCATTTTAATGATTTTTAAAAAACATTAAAGGAAAATACAGTTTAAAACAATCTATTGTTTCATTGCTGTGGTAGGTTGACCTTGTCACCTGTCAGATCCCCACCCAGCTGCTCTCTCCCTCCCACTCCTCAAAGGACAGAGAGAGAAATTAAGACAAGAAAGCTCATGGATTGAGATAAAAGCAGAGAGACAAAACAAACTCAACCTGGTGAAAAGATAATTTAATTTACTACAAATTAAATTAGAATTGGATAGTGAGAAACAAAGATAAAACGCCCTTCTTCCATCTTTCCTTCTTCCCATGTTCAACTTCACTCCTTCATTTCTGATTCCTCTACATCCTCCTCTGAAAAAGAACAAAAAGGACTAAAAAATAGACAACAAACAAGAAAAATTAAAATTATATTCTTTATAAATTCTCATACTTCTGAAATAATCTCAGGAGTTTTGAATGCTGGTGGTTAATTATCCTCATAGAGTTTTATTGCTCACATTGAATCCATGAATTAACTTGAGTGCTATTCCTGGGAAATGCTGCAGTGTCCAGATCTCTTGGTTGAAAACTAGACACTTCCATCGTTATTTCTAAACTACATACGGTTCATAAAGTTTCCAGTTCTGGCTTCTGTTTTTCTTCTTTCCCTTTGAATCCAGGATAAATAATAATAAAAAAAAATTATGTGCAGGCATTATATGAGAGGTACACTACACAATCTAAAATCAAATAACTGAAAGTAGCTTCCCTAGAAATTAAAGATTATGCAGTTTTATCAAAATTATTGTTGTCTTGGGATAAATTTGCTTTGAAAAATTTAGTTTAAAAAAATCAAAACATTTATTAAGAGCTTCTCATTTTCCTTTTACAGGGAGATAATAGGGAAATATTGAATAAATTAAATCTTTATATACAAATATATTGATTTCACAACTACTGCACCTTAGCCAGCATCTGATAGCAGAAAAATATACTGTGTGAATTAAAACAAACTATGTATTTAACATTAGAACTTTTCTCTCAATATTTCAACACATTAATTCAAGTTCCTCAAACTGGCAGTTATTCAAGTACCTCAAATCTATTAAGAAACTAATAAACTTGTCATGAAACATTAAATTGAGAAGTGATGTAAATGTATAACATACCACTTATTTTCAGAAAGAATTGACGGAAATTAGAAATAGGTAAATCCTTAGCCAGGAGAGGCAAAAAAAGGTATACAGTGTGGCGGTGATGCAGCCACCAGGTTTAGTTCCTACGGCGCCGCCTCCATCACCAAGCCAGTATCAGTTCTATGAAGACATTCATTGGGATGATTATCCCTCTCTGGGCGGTGAGCCAGAGGGGGAAGGTGAAAGCAAGGCTCAGGAAATCCCCGATCTCCCTTAGTTTTCCCACCGTTTGAGTTTTGTCAGTCAAGTTTTGGTTACACCTCTTTACCCTCAGGATTCTTTACATATTCACAAAGATAGTGTAAAATTCATACGTAGCTAGAAAGTTCTGTTGTTCTGTTATCCCCATTGGATAATGCAAATGTGTTCCCTCCCAGTTCAAAATTTATTGGCCCCCTGTCATTACGTGTATACTCCCTATTGGTTTGTACCCTGAACCCTCCTCTTACTAAGCCACTCCTACTTGCTTTATAACCCCATGTAACGGTTGCTCGAGGCTCTCCTCTGTAGCTGGAGCTGGCCTCTATAGCTCCCCATCCAGTTACGTTGTTTCCCCTAAAGGGTTACAATAAACTTGGGTGATTCGCTACACGAGAGTCCCTCAGCCTCTTTATCTCTGCTTGTCGACTACACTAACAAGGACAGCTGCTGCTACCTGGCAGGGGAGAGACAGCCTTGGACTAGCTCATCAGCTAACCTGAGTGTCTGGACCCTGGAAGTCTGGTGCAGGTACCACGCTTGAGCAGCCAAGCGCTCCTTGAACTGTTGCCTCTGCTGACCAGTAGTTAAGCTGTCCGTGGTGACCACAGCACCATGACAATACAGAAAATGTAGAATTTCAATATTGAATTTTTCTAGTATTAGTTGCTCAAATTAATAATTAATCCCCAATAACTTCAGCAGAAGTTTGATTTCACAGTTATTGTGGTTTAGGAATAGTATTCTCCAATTTAGTGTTCCCACTGAAACACTCCAAACCAAATACTGCCTGGCCACTTCCCCCTGCTCCTCCCCTTCCCCTGCCACAGGCTGGAGAGAAGAATGGGAGGCACAAAAGGTAAAGATCATGGGTTGAGAGAAGAACAATTTACTGGAAACAGCAATGAGATAAGAAAATGAACACCAACAATAGTAATGACAGTGTGTGGAAGAAAATAAATCTTACTGCTTACCCCTTGGAAACCCTCGACAATCCCTGACCACTCCCTCCGCCCTGCTGCCCTGACCTGGAAACGAGCCTTGCCTGTCCCCACAGAATGGTATGAGGTGTATAAAACCACCTCTGGGTCCCACATGTGCCCTGCCTACAGCAATAATCTACCCTGTCCTGGCCAAATCCAGGACAACAGCCTTCCTACGTGTCTGTACTCACCTTAGCTCAATGAACTTTTGCTTTTTGGTGGAACTGTCAGGTGTATCCCAATGCCAGGAATAAAACTCATGACAGTTAATACTGAAAGTAGCTAAGGATGTAACTAGGCAACAAAGTAGATGAAGGGAAGGAAGTTATATTTCATTTCTGGAGACATCCTATGCATGAGCTAAAAGGTTACAAAAATCAAGGCTACCACACATGACTGAGAGAGTTGGGGTTGTGCAGCCTAGAGGAGAAGACACTGGGAAGACCTTACAGCATCTGCCCAGTGCCTAAAGAGGGCTACATGAGAGGTGGAGAGGGGCTTTTTACAAGGACATGTAGTGATAGGACAGGGGGGAATGGCTTCAAACTGAAAGAGAGTAGATTTTAATTAGTTATTAGGAAGAAATTCTTCATCATGAATGAAGAATGATGCCACAGGTTGGCCAGATAAGTTGTGGGTGCCCCAAAGCCCAAAGTGTTCAAAGTCAGGTTGAATGGGGCTTTGAGGAACTAGTCTAGTGATAGATGTCCCTGCTGATGGCAGGGGGGCTGGAACAAAATAACCTTTAAGGGCCCTTCCAACCCAGGCCATTCTATGATTTTGTAATTCTATTATTTCATTGTAGTTCATATGTAGTTGAATTCAAAGTGAAGGTACAGAGGGAATGGAATAGAGAGCTGAGGAGACAGTACAATCTGGAGTTCATATATTTTTAAAGAGTTTGGGAGCACAGACATGTCTAAATCCACTAAGAATAGGTTCTTGGGGATTAAAAAATAAATTCTACAGCGCATCTCACTCAGCCTTTTGTAAGGAGAGAGGGGTGCTATTGCACCCACAGGCAAAGCAAGACCCCTATAATATTTTTATTCTGTCTAACTTTAAATCTTTGAAATCAGTAAATGCTAAATATGCAAAATCGACAAAAAACTCTGTCTGGAAGAGGCTGCATAACACATGTGTTTCACTGAAAAAAAAAAACCTTAAAGAATTCACAATAAAATGATAGACAATAAATAACTGAAGTAATTAGTCTGTACATTTCCTTCTCTCATGGCCTTAAAAAATATACCTTAAAATAGGATCATTTAGCAAAAAGTAGAGATTATTACTTGAAAATGTCATCATCTCTGCATATCCTGGCCATACAAAGCATGGCTACTGTAGAGTGCATATTTTTTATCGTATAGATAAATTTCCTAGACAACTGATGCTGTTCTTGTTGTTACATGTCTATCAATTCACTGACAACCCCGGACTGTTCTAAAAGACAGTGTAATACTTTTTGCTTCCATTTTCATACATTTTTCAGTATTTAACAACAGATACTAAAAAAGGAATAATTTAAGAATGTCTCAAAGAAGCCAAAAGAATAAGCTTGCAATGTATCTTTAAGATATAATATTTATTGGAAGATACCATTTATATTTTTATTTTCACTTCTTTTCAAAAAGGTGATTTGTGTTTTTGTTTGGCAAAGTCTCACTCCATATATTTACCCCTGTTACTGGAACATTTCTGGATGAATTATCTTGGTGAATAAGGATGGATACTGGTCTTAGTTGTGTGTAGAAGCAAAAGTAGAAACTTTTAAAAAGTTTTTGACACTTCTGAAAGCAGAGGAAATCTACTCCCCTGACAAAGGAATAATTCAATTTTGAGAGTTGCAATATTGTTACACATTTATTCACAGGAGAAATGCTAACATGATCTAAGCAAGTTACTAAAACATTGGAATGTGTGTCAAGAGATGGGCAGCATTGCTTATAATTGGAAGCACTTGGGGTTAAGATTTAATTTAGAAATGTGTTCTGTTGATAGACATTTTACACTTTTGAAAAATTATCATGTTTGTATTGCTAAATAAGATTTAAAAAGTTTAAAAAGTGAAACAATCATTTGTGTGTATAATACTAAACATTTCATAATATCCCTGTAAGCTGTGGAAAATGTACTATTGATTCCAGCAATATATTTCATTCAGGTATTAATATGATTTAATGCATGCCAAAGCAAGATTGTAGCTGAAAATACAGTGAACTATCTAGAAGTTATTTAGGTGGTGACAGAAAGAACACCTTGCTGACTGTGTATCACTTATTCAGTGTGCTCTGGTAGTTGATGGGAAAACTAACCTATCTGTACGAATTCCTGAGTGCAGAAATCAGAATATCAATTCATTTTCTTCTTGTTTGTTTTTCTCTCTCTGGGAGAAGCAGTCTTATAAGCTTTGCTTCCTATCTGTAAATAGAAAATTTTGAACAGGGTCCTGACTTAACACAGTTACAGAAAACCAGTCATGCCCTATTAATTATGTTGGTTTGCACTGAAGACATACTTTGAACTCTAATTTTCTTTCTTTCTCTTTCATCTGTGGCAATGATAATTCATTAAATCCTATCCACTGAATTAAACAAAATACCTGTGTATTTTAAGTGTGCTAACTCAAATATCTGAAACACAGCATGCTAACATGTTGGGGTGGAAGAAGGTAACCCCCAGTGGTGGGCAGACACCCGAGTCTGAGAAACACAGATACACTGGGAAAAGCCTCTCACCTGTCTTTGATTTGGACTAAGGCAGCTGTAACCTGACCCTACCCACCTGGGCAGACCCCTGACCTCACCCCTCTCTCCATCCTACTGTACTGACCCTGTATCTTTCCCCACCCCCCCTTTTTGTACGATATATAAGGGCTAGGCCACTTGGGATAGCTGTCTTTCATCTCTGGCTGCCCTTCAGTGATAGAAATAAAGCCTTGCCGGAATCGCCAAATGAGAGGGCCCTCCATTCCTTGCCTCTGGATGGTGCGTGAGCTATCTGGAATGCATGGGTGAGAATTCAGTGCCTTTCCCCGGCACAGGTGGGTGGGAAGCAGGTCTGCTTCCATGTATGGGACATGGCTGGCTTTCTCTTTCTCCCCATGGCAGGACAGAGAAGTAGCCTGGACTGCATTCGCCCCTTCCCCCACCAAACCCCATGAGATGCACCCCCGAAATATACATTAATGCATAGGTAATTTTTTTTTTTTCCTAGCAGTGTACTATGGAATGCAAATATTTACTTATGAGTCTGTAAAAAGTCAGAACAGAAAAGGTGACCGTCCAACATAAATCGACATTTTTTTCTTTTTTGCTACTAAAACTGAAGGCATTCCTTACTGTTATGGCAGTGCAAGATATGCAAAGCACTTGCAATTGCTTTGTGACAGATGGTAGAAATATTTAAGATGCCTGTTTCCAGTTTGGTTTCTAAGTCCGATATATGTTGTTAAAAGATTGGAGGTAGGCCAGGAAGGAGTAAAGCTGCTCGTTTGTCTTGAAATAGCTGCTTCACTTTGTGTTGGTAAGGCTCTTCGGAAGCAGAAGGTAACACCTTTGTCTCTGAAATTTTTTGATCATGACAAGGCTTGGAGAACCTGGGAGTGGATATCTGGCAGCACAAATGCACGCTAAAAGACCCTGTAATTTGCCAGGCACACTCCTATGGCACGGAGTTGATTCATCCATAAAGAAGCTTCTGAGGTGACAGAGGGCAGAAAACTTTTTGCAAGGGCACTTGGTGAAGAGCACCTAACCCAGAAAGGCCCTAGAAGGCACTAGTCTGTTAGTTCTGGAGTAAAATATTTCTTCTTCAGGAACGACGAGCTTCCTTTGTTCTCAAATCTTCAAATCTTTCTTGTCAAAGGTTGAAACATCGGCATTCTCTCTGTGTAAAGTCTTACCCTGAGTTTGTGTATTATTTTAGTATATCAGGCACATAGTGGTGTGAGAGATAATAAGCCTTCAGTCTCTCAGTCACTTTTGATATTTCCACTTTAAAGAAAAAAATGGCAGAAGGGATAGGGGAGCAGTTGCAGTCAAAAGATCTGCTGGACTTGGGCTGCAGACACAAAATTCCAGACTTTTTCCTTATATTAGTGACAATATTTGGGGAAAAAAACCAGTAGATAAGCGCATCACAGTAGCCATGAAACAAAACCTTTAGTGCAGACAAAAATATGGCCTCATTCTGTTTTTATCCACAGGAGAATTTGTGCAAAAGTAATTATAATCTTTTATTCAGGGAGGAAAACCAAACCTATTTATCTCTCTTTTGTGGACTTAACTGCTGCAATACAAGTGTGTTTGAAGAAGATGTTTTCAGACTTGAGAATCTCTATAAATGTACCATATACTCAATAGGGAAGAAAAAATAAAATCAACAATGGGAATTTCAGGTTTCAAATATATCAACTGCTTTAACTTGAAGGAGGTAAACCTCACTGGGAAAACACAGATGAAATTTTCCAAATAAACATCCTTAACTCTTGTACAAACCTGTTTCTTTTTTAGGAAATTGCCTCAGCAAATAGTGCTGGAGAAAACATAGTTTTGCTACAGGCTAAAAAGAGTTACAAACTGAATCAAAAGATTAATTTTGCAAGTTCATGGACTAAAGCACTAAGAAGGAAAAAAAATTGGGATGACAACTACACTACATGCTTTCATGTTTGACTTTAAGAAGGAAAATTATTCTTAACAGAGATGCTGATTCAAAGCCTTGGAAATCCATTAGATTACTTAAGTCCTCAGCAGAAGGCTTGTGCACAATCTTACTGACCTCATACTACTTATTTTCTTAAATAAACTAGGAAGTTAATGGTTTTCATATATAGGGAATTGTTCTAGGAGAAATTAAATCTGGGGGTTTTTGCTTTTCTGTTTTTTTGTAATTTTCCCAATGTTATTAATTTTCAGGAAAGATTAACCCTTTCTGATCTAATTAATTATAAATCCTTTCTGCTTTTATTAATTATAAAAAATCATCAAAGATAATTTTGTTTCATTATTTTTATTATTATGTTTATTATTGTTAATTTTATTATTAAGTTTTATTTCTCTCACTGTTTTCATATAAATTCACCTTTGTTAGCATAAAATATCAATAATTTGATCATAAGCTCTCACATTTGCAACATGTAATAATTGTTTTATAATTTATTATATTACTTCCCTATACAGACAGAGAATGTAAATTTACAAGTGCAATAGCACATTTTGGAACTGGAAAAAACGTAAATTCTTCTCATGCTTGTGATGTGCTTGTGCAGTTGTAGTTAGGTTTGTCAAAGTTTTCATCATAATCCATGCTTTTCAGGAATTTATAACTAGTCTACAAAATTGCTGCAGTTTTGAATTTCACACAGGGTACACAGTCTTGGTGAGGGAGAGACATATCTATTTGATATTATTTTAGATATTATAGATACATTTGACAGTAACATAATGCAGGTATATAACAAGCTCAAGTTTAAAAATTTCCTATGGTTGTTCAGAGCAATGAAGAATTAGCACCCTTTATTTTGAAAACTCCTGTAATGAAATGAGGTTTTTTGAGCCTTACAGAGAATTTACTGTCCAGGGTAATGGAGACCTGTTTCTCTGGGATGATTGGAAGAAAAGGGTGAAAAAATTGAAGTCACAAATGCTCGGCAGGGAAAGGAAGGGCCTAGAATTTGCAAGCTGAAATTGCCTGCTGAAGGCTAACCTGTGGGGACTGTCCAAAAGGACAGCAAAAGCACTGTCTGGAGTTAGCGAAAGGCTCAGCTGAAACATCGAGAGCCACTTAGGAAGCCAAGCATGTGATCACTGCAGGACATTGCCATAGCTCATAAACAGGTCGATAGCAGTTGTGACCACAAGATTGAAACAGAATACACTGTTATGTCTTCTAAAACACATTTGGATAGAGAAAATGGTTTCAGTTTTTATGGCTGAAGCATCAATGGAGTTTCTGTGCCTAGATGAAATATTTTTGGAAGGATTTCCTTGCCATTTTTCCTAGACTTTTAAAATATTTTTTCCCAAGTGTAACCTTCTCGTAATAAAGTCCTTTAATAGTCCTATTGTCTAGGATCCACTAACATGGACTAGCATATGCTGATATTTATTAATCATAATTCAATGATATTTTATGGTGAATCTTTTAAGTTCATAAATTGCCTTAGTTTCAGAGACGTTGTACTCATAAAAAAAAAAAAAAAAGTGGTGTGGGAGAACATAGTTTAACCCATGAAAGACACTCAGGTATCAAAAATCTCTTGACTTCTACCAAAATTCAAAGAAGATTCTTTTTCCACCAACACTCTTTATTCTCCTTAAGAAATTGCTATTATAACTCAACATAGCGTAGGTCATTGGACTCTAATGAAGTCTATTTTCTTTCTGTTTTGGTTTTTTGGGGTCATTTTTTAATAATTTATTTATTGCAGTTATTTTGGATGTAATTTAATATCTTTTAACAGTCCTTTTGGGTCAAAAAAAAGTTATTTTTTGTTCTCTTCTTCACTTGATGTTTAGTGATTTTTTTTGAGCTTTCAATATTGCCTCTGCCATCACCACAGTCAGCATTTAAATGCATACATGTGCCAGGCACATGTTGCGGTGTGCTGTTGGACAGATTTCTGTTTTTCTCATGGCCAGGCATTGCTGCCCCCTCCCCCCACCTCGGTATTGGTTTTCCCCCCCTTGGAGGGCTCTGTATTGCATAATCCTACACAAAGCTGCCCAAATTCAAACCTAGCTGTCCTCCCCTATTGGATGTTGTACTCTCCCCCGCCCCTTCGTGTCCATATTTATGTAACTGTAACATGCTGTGCCAGTGCTTCTCCAGCATGATCCTGGTGCTGAATAAACCATCTGGGAACGCCCCTCTGCTTGTCTCTCCTTCTTCAGCGTGCCGGCAACATTGGTGGGTTGGGTGAAACCTTGCAGGAACTTCACCAGCCCTCCCGCGCCCCCGGAGCAGCCTGCCAGCCCCTGAAACCGCAAGCGGTTACCCGGTGCCCCCACTGGAAGCATTGCGGCAGGCACACAGTTCACAATTTTAAGGATGCCTTCCACTTCATACATGGTAAAACTTTGGTTTCATTTAAATAACCAAATAGATTTTTTCATCCAAAATTTTTCTCAGTGAGAAGAAAGACACTTCCAGGCTGCATCACGTGTGTTGTGCAATCACTATGATAAGTTTCCATATGCAGTGAACCAAATACACTCAGATTTCCTGTGTATAAATCAATCTGCAGGTGCAGTTGGTGAATCCTGCCTACCCAGGATGTTTCACAGTGAACTGTAGTCTGATTTCATTCTCTAACTTCATTAGCAGGAATTTTTCAGTGGCATCTCATGTACACGTGCAGCAAGTCAGATCTCATGGAGGCACTTTTCAGAGATGAGATCACGGACTATATGGATAGAGAAAGTGAGAGGAGGTTGAACTGGGGCGGGGAGGGGGAAATTCCATTGACACAGACTTTATGGTTTAACTAAAGCTACAGACTATTGAGAGAAACCTTAATTACCTATCAAATAGTTCAAATGTTCAAACAAGACTAAGGGAGCTGCTGACATCCTAGCAATTCCCAGCTAAATACCATGAGCATTAGTGTTGAATTGGCATTTGCAGAGCAATTGTGAGACTGCAAGTGAAAGGAACATTGTACCTTTTAAAGCACAGCCATTTCTGCACAAAGAACTGTTATCTGATTAAATTTAGGAATATTGACAGGCTGTCCTGAATGAATTAGTTTAGAAATGTGTTTGGCTCACTTTATTTAAGGCACTCTGTCTTAGATCTCTGGCAGTCTGATACAGAGGAAACCTCAAAAGCAACTTCAGATGACTAGGAAGGCTCCTTTTAAACAGGTGTTATTGAACATGCCTTAAATTTTTTAAGGGTTTCCATGCTCTAATTAGATGACTGAGATTTGATACAGACTGCTCTCCAAGTTGAAAGCTTGTTCATGTAACAACATAATTGGAAATTTTAGCATAAATATACTGGAGGAACTTATATTTCTGATTTTATAAATCTGTGGATTTGGGACATGAAGAAAGAAATTAAAGGAGCTATTGCTTTCATCCTTTGTCTGTATAAATATTCAGGTGACTGAAATATGGCAGTATAACTAGGTAGGAAGTCAAACTAATTCCTGCCAACTACAGTAGGTAGTATAGAAGTAAAAAGTATAGAGATCTATTTATTTCCCTTAATTATCCATCTGGTGGTAAATTCTACTGTTTTATTTTTGCTAATTTAAAAATGGTTTGCATGTGTTGAAAGTCTTGGGATTGTCATCACTTTTTCATAGCTTTATATGTACTTGAATGTACTTGAATATGCACTTGAATCCATTTAAAATATTTAATTAGTTCTATGACAAAATACACGTGAATTTTTTTTCTGTCTCATTCTATATACAGCTATGTTTAAAGCCATATTTCAGTCATCTCAATCTGACATCTTAACTTTTAAGATCTTTTCATTGACATGATTAGAAATAAACAAGTGATATGGTTGTGACATAATTATCATTCAATTTTTATGATTCTGAGGAAATATTTTTAACAATTCATTATTTTTCACAGCTAGCTGCTTAGCCATGAACTCACAATTCTGGAGGAGGGAAGTATTTGTTTTTCTAAATAAAATTTGGTTCACTAAAGTAGAGGCAAGTTTGCATTTGCCTTCTGGTTTGTATATATAATACAGAATTTTCATATTTTCTATTTTGCCATTGAAAAAGAGGTACTTGAGATTTTTAAATTTTAATTGTCTTTTTCAGGTTGACAGTATATATAATACAAGTGAACTGTGAAATACTGTTCAAAACATCTCTATCAATTCAAATCCCTTTGTCCAAAAATAAGATATACTCAAAATTGAGATACTTAGTTCTTACGCAACTAAAAATCATACTTTAAAATTCTGGGTTTTTTTCTCTTTCCCATCCACATATGATTTCTACTTTAAAATAAAGACAAACTAAAGAAAGCTTAATTAATGCACTCGGTGAAGAACTAAAATACATGAAAATAATTTTAAAAAGAAATACATTCATTCTTTGGTTGCAAATTTCATAATTTCATTAATTAAATGTAGATATAGATAAAAGGCAATTGTTTATTTTTAATAATACTTCATGCAAGGGAAAACATTCCTTTTGCATTCCTGTCTTTGAAAAAGCCCCAAAATGAAAAATATAGGAGCTTTTCTTTTCTGTAAGATCTCATTCAGTTCAGCTCTTGGCTTCGCGCTGTGAAGTACTTTTATCAATGACCAAAAAGAAATCATAAAATCATTACTGATGAAATTTGTAAATGGTTTGAAAATTGAGAGAGTAGTAAATAATAAAGAGGATATATTACTCTACAAAGTTATCTGGATCATTTGACAAGCTGAACATAATCAAACAATATCTGATTCAATATAGCAGAAAGGGAAGTCATGCATTTAGATGCAAATAAATTAAATTGTATTTACAAGGTGAAACACTCCAGCCTGGAAAACAGTGATACCTAGTAAGAACTGGGCTAAGATCTAGTCTGCCCAAGCTGCAGATGGGTCCTGGAAATTCAGCCTGAGTAGAATCAATCTTTAAATAAACACATCATCAAGTCACAACATCTACTTTTCAATTGTGCCTTATGTTCAGATACAGAAACTGTTGAGCACCTTTATGGGTAGAGAGAGACACCTGGTTTTTACACAACAGCCTTCTCACTGAAATACTCACCCAGAACTGCAAACTTTATTTGAGGCTCTTTTTATTCCAAGGAAGATTGAAGCTGTGGATTTGACCAAGGGGCTATGAAGTATCTCAGGTGGGACTGAAAGTCATGAGCAAAGAATGAGATCTGAAATAATATCAGACAAGATTATTGTTGCTGAAAATTAAAGAATTAGTTTTATGGTTCCAGATCTCATGATTTCCTCTGCTTTTTGTACAAGATATGAAATGCATTACATTTTCAGACAATAATTTTTTTAAATCCAGTGCTTAAACTTATATAAGAAAGTTGGGTGCTTTCCTGTGTTCTTCCTATCTGGCATATGAGGAAAATGGTCAAGGACATAAAGGTCATACTTTTTTTGCTTTTTTTCTTTGATCTTGCTAGCAAAATGGAAAGGCTTGACAAGGAATGAACAAATTCTGTGGGTCAAAATCAGTTTGTTGGACTGATGTTGATAGCAGGGGATGGATTTCACAATCATGGATTCCTCTTTGAGTATCAAGGACTGCTTAGAATGGGTGACTTTCAGTTGACAAAAGTGTAAAGGATCTTTCAAACTAACAAATACACAGCAAGAGGGAGAAGAGTTAGGGATCAGTGTTTACATCTTCCTCAGACAAAGAAATGTGTACTGGTTTGGAGAAGTAGAGATGCTGGAAAGCGTGCTGGTCCTGCTACACAGGAAATTTCACTAGATAACAAACTGCCTTCTTCTCTCTTCAGAAGTTGCTCACTCTATAAATTTTTCTCTGTGGTTTTTTAAAGCAGCTTCAGAAACATAAATTGTTTGAATTAATTTGAAAAACGAACTTGAATGAATTCATTTTGGCAAACTTTGCCTCTGTGTCTGTGGGAGGTGGAGTTTTCCAGAGAATGGCAATATCAGAGTGAACATTTATCACAGAGACATTTTAAAAGACCTCTCTTTCACTGTAAAGAAACATGAATAGCTGTGAAATGTTTTAAATAGTTTAATTATTTAAAATGTTTTCTAGCAACTCAAGTCTTTAATAAAATTTTTTAAAAAGTATATCACTGCTTACAATCTACATATAATCTAACAGACATCAAAGACATTTTTAAATGTTCTTTTTTAAATTTGGTAACTATAAGTCCACTATTAAATTATTTGAAAGAGGAAGCTTGGAGGTTTGACAACCTTCTGGTTGAATTCCAGTAGATAAATTCCATCCTTACATTTTATTATAATATTTTCACAGGGGTTGTTAGGACCAAAAATGGGATCATTCATTTAAACAGAACCAATTTAATCCCACTGCTGGTAAACTGAAATTTTGAAAATTTAGAAATTATATTTGAAAAATATAAAGTTGTGATTTCAGATTGAAAATGATCATTTATTTTATCAGTGAGCACTCTATGTCAATGAAGATCAGATTGATAATATTATGTCCTATTTTTTTGACTCTCTGAAAAAAAAATCTTCGGTTTTGTAGTGTTTACTTACTTGTGAGGTAAATAAAACACTAAAAGACAATAAACTTTCCTGTTATAGATCAGACACAGAAGTGTGTAAACCATTCACTACTATTTACCAGAAAGTGCATTAAATCTCCTTTTCCCCATCCAAAACTTAGGCTTATTACATCATAGAGTAGTGATAAAATATTTTATGAGGCATTGGGAGTAAAAACTTACGACTGTTGCTTCAATTAGCATAGATTATGCTATACATTGTGAAGATTTATATAATGCTGAAGATAATCTAAATACTGAGATTTATATGACTATGACTTATTTTTAAATAATATTGCACTGATTTGCAGCTCTGTAAACTAGTGGATCTCCATAGCTTTTAGTAAAACTTACTAAATTTTTCTGCCTTAGACTCTATTCTTCATTTTGTGTGGAAGCCTATAAAGTTTCTTTAAAAAAAGGAAAACAACAAAATAATGCATCATACTGTATTTTCTATGTTCTAACCTTAATAACTTTTAATGGTTTTCTATTTTTTCTTTTTCTATACAACACCATTAAAAAAAACCAAAAAACAACATATCTCACCCAAAATAAATTTTAAGTAGCTTGCTTTTGTGAGAATTAGATACACAAAATATAAATATCATTAAAATATTTATAATATTATAAAAAGGATAAAAATATTATTAATATTTTACACAAACCTAATTTATTTTTTATAGCCATGACTAGCTATCTATATACAAGGCAAACTGTTCACATTAAAATTAGATACCATACTCCCCGAGTGCATCATACTCCTTTGGATTGAAATAATAAGTACACTTGCCATGCCTTTCTTTTTCTTTTTCACCAAAATAAAATTTTTAAAAGTCATAGCAGTTCAGATTTTACTTCTGCATTTCTTATTTGCTTTTGTGATTTTTTGCCCAAATTTTCTTGATGTTTTGAATGTTTGTATATGCCTAGGTACATACTAATAAGATCATAATATTTTGATGCTGAATGGACTTTAGCACAGGTCCATTGGGTAGATATTAATAAGAACTATGCAGATAACTAAAGGCAGTGGTGCTTTAAAGTCATCCCTGAAACAAGGTGGTCACTTTGCTACAATTTATGCAAATGTTTAAATAAAACAAATGTACACCATGTTGGGGAAGCTGGAATAG
>VYZT01020432.1:0-14915 GCA_013400735.1 Pomatostomus ruficeps | reverse complement strand
ACTTGGTGTATTTTGCAACAATTGACTTCCTGGGTTAGTAGGAAAGGCTGGAGGTCACGGCAGCGCTGGCCTGGCGCAGGAGGGGTTTCTAGGAAGAGGAATCACCAGGAAAAGGCTGATTAAAACCATTCCAGCTCAGGCGTTCTCAGGCAGCGGCTTTCCAGGCGGGCTGGGGAATGTTGGGAATGTTGGGAATGTGAACGGCCAGGGTGTTGCTCAATGCCCTGTCTGTCACTCACACCCCCGGCAGGTGACAGAGCACAGGGACCCTCCTGGAGGGACCTCCACGGTTTCCAGGCAAACACTGCAGGGAGAGCCACAGGGAAGTACTCTGGACCCTCGAAATCCTGGAGCCCTTTATTTATTCCCTTTCTGGACCATATAAATCCTGGAGCCCTTTATCTACTTCCTCCCTGGATCGATCTTATAAATCCCGGAGCCTTTTATATCCCTGTTTCTCTGAATCATATAAATCCTGAAACCCTTTATATCCCTTTATCTCTGATCCATATAAATCCTGGAGCCCTTTATATCCCTTTATCTCTGATCCATATAAATCCTGGAGCCCTTTATCTATCGCTCTCTGCTCCATACAAATCCTGGAGCCCTTTATTAACTCCATATCTGGATCATATAAATCCTGGAACCTTTTGTATCCTTTGTCCTCTGGACCATATAAATCCTGGAGCCCTTTATATCCCTTTATCTCTGATCCATATCAATCCTGGAGCCCTTTATTAACTCCATATCTGGATCATATAAATCCTGGAACCTTTTGTATCCTTTGTCCTCTGGACCATATAAATCCTGGAACCCTTTATCTGTCCCTCTCTTGACCATATAAGTCCTGGAACCTTTTGTATCCCTCCCTCTCTGGACCGTATAAATCCTGGAGCCCTTTATCAATCCCTCTGTCTCTCACCATATAAATCCTGGAGCCCTTTACCTACTTCCTCCCTGGATCGATCCTATAAATCTCGGAGCCTTTTATATCCCTTTGTCTCTGATCCATATAAATCCTGGAGCCCNTCTCGGAGCCTTTTATATCCCTTTGTCTCTGATCCATATAAATCCTGGAGCCCTTTATTAACTCCATATCTGGATCATATAAATCCTGGAACCTTTTGTATCCTTTTTCCTCTGGACCATATAAATCCTGGAGCCCTTTGTCTTCTTCCTCCCTGGATCGATCCTATAAATCCTGGAGCCTTTTATATCCCTGTTTTTCTGGACTATATAAATCTTGGAGCCCTCTAGCTGTCCCTCTCTGGACCATATAAATCTTGGAGCCCTTTATCTATCCATCTCTGAATCGTATAAATCCTGGAGCCTTTATATCCCTCCCTCTCTGGGTCATATAAATCCTGGAACCTTTGGTATCCCTCCTTCTCTGGACTATATAAATTCTGGAGTCTTTTATATTCTTCTCTCTCTAAACCATATAAATCCTGGAACCCTTTATATCCCTTTATCTCTGCTCTATATAAATACTGGGGTCCTTTATCTGTCCCTCTCTGGACCATATAAATCCTGCAGCCCTTTCTTAACTCCGTCTCTGGATCATATAAATCCTGGAACCTTTTGTATCCCTCCCCTCTCTGGACCGTATAAATCCTGGAGCCCTTTATTTAATCCCTCTCTGGACCATGTAAATCCTGGAGCCTTTTATATCCCTCCCTCTCCAGACCATATAAATACTGAAGCCCTTTATTTAATCCCTCTCTGGACCATGTAAATCCCTTTTTCTCTGCTCCACATAAATCCCGGAGCCCTTTATCAATCCCTCTCTGGATCATATAAATCCTGGAAACCTTTATATCCCTTTTCATCTGGACCATATAAATCCTGGAGCCCTTTATCAATCCCTCTCTGGATCCTATAAATCCTGGAGCCCTTTATCAATCCCTCTCTGGATCCTATAAATCCTGGAAACCTTTATCTCTCTGTTGTCCTCTGGACCATATAAATCCTGGCGTCCTTTGTCTATCCCTCTCTGGATCCTATAAATCCTGGAGCCCTTTATCCCTCGCTCCCTGTTCCCAGACATTTGTGATGCTCCAGCCAACCTCCCAGCTCAGCGTGGGGCACGTCCCTCACAGCTGGTGCACTTCTTTATTCCATTCCCACCCTGATTTAACAGCAGCACAAACCTCCGAAACAGCTCAGGCGGCCAGAGAAAAACAGGAGCTGCTGCAGCTCCTTCTTCTGCTCCTGATGCTCAGCTCATAAATTGGCTGCGATCATATTTTGGTTATAAAAAAAGAAGTGAAAATGAAGCTTTGCCATTGATCTCAGCAGTGTTTTTCTGAGCAGTGAGCCGAGTTTTGCTTAAGCCAGCCACTGAGCAAAAAGGGAAAAACAATCACAGAGACGCCTGGGTGAAGCTCCTGACGTCAATATTTCTGATGAAGATAAATTTTGTTGGTAAAAGCAGAGCTCCAGGCCTGAGGAAAAGGAGCCCAAAGCCATTAATATTGATGGGAATTGGGCCAGCAGCCTCCTGCAGGGGAAGGTGGGTTCAGGAGTGGGGAGGGGTGGGAGGTGGAGAGGCTGGAGGTGAAATTCTACAGCTCTGTAGGAGAAATGAAGAAAAAGGGGAGAATTTATTGGGGATTCTGGGGATCAGCCCCTCCTCAGGCACCTGGAAAGGGACTGAGATAATAAAAGCAGCTGCAAGGTTTGAGAATCAGCCCCTCTTGGGGTCAGTGAGGGGCAGGGGCAGGCACAAGGGAGAAAAAAATTAATAATATTAGATAGTAAACTTTCTCTGCTGTGGAGAAAGATGGGGGATTTTAGTCTCTCCTTTCTCTGGTTTAGTTTTTCTCGAAGGTTCAGGGGTCCGGCAGCTCCTGGCGAGGGTCCCGTCACTGTCTCCCCCAGAGATGGGCTGATTGTCCGGATGGGACAAAAACAAGTTTAAAAAACAGGGAAAAACCCCAAACAACTGCAATCCCAGCGAGAAGGGGAAAAAACCCCTCTGTCCTAACTCACAGCCGGACAGACCACTGGGGAAAGACAAAAAAAAGGAAAAAACAAAAAAAACTTGCGCTTCATCCCAAAGAGCTAAAAAGAAACCATGCCAGACTTTCCCTGGCTACTTCTCCGTGCCAGCTCAAGGTTCCAGGAGCCATTCCTGGGCATCAGCAGCCGATGGGGAAATCCAGAGCAGAAAATCACCCCAGGACAGCCGCTCTGCTCCCTGCCCTGCAGCTCCGGGCACTGGATCTGCTCCTTCACCTCCTCCTCCAGGCTGGATCTGCTCCACCTGCTCCAAAATCAGCTCCGTCCCTCCCATCCCTGCTGGCAGCCCGAGCGTGGGGTCCCTCCTGTCCCTGCCTCCTTTCCCTGCCCCTCAGGTTTGCCAAAATTATAAAAATCCATGAGAAACCTCTGGATTTGCACTTTATTTTGCAGCCATAGATGGGGGCACTGGGAAACAACTGCACTTGTCACTCGCTGAATGAATTTCTATTCTCCAGCTGTCATAAAATTAAGGTCAAACCCATTATAAACTTTTTCTTCTTCCTGAACACAGAGTAGAAAATTGGCAGGGGAAGGTCATGGTGTCAAATTAAATCTTCTCATGGAGATTACACTTTTTTTGTTTAATCAAAAGGTATCTAAATTTAACAGCAGAGCCTCATTTTGAAATGTAGCATTGAAACATTCCATGCTGAAAAATGTTAACATGCAGCACTCTGGGCTTCAAAAAAATAAAAAAAAAAATTAAAAAAGAGAAACCATGAAGAACTTGACAGATTGTTTTGGTTGTCCTAAATGTGGAATTTCAATGGATAAGCTATTGATAAAAATATCTTGTCCAGCTCTAATTAGCCCCATTGCCATCAGCCAGGGGCCATAACTACAGTCTTGGGCTCTGAATAAAATGTAAGAGTGAAATAACTGCTAATGCAGAAAACTTCAGAGCCTCCTTGCCAGGATGTCGCAGTTTCCATAATTCTCCATCACTTTTTGCATTCCCAGAGTGAGAGACGGGGCTGCAGCTCTCCAGAGCAACACAAATTCCAGATACGAGGAAAGGGATGTGTCCTGAAGCTTTTCCCGTTTTACCCGCAGAGGGAGGGAGCAGGATGAGAGCAGAGCCCCTGGCAAAGGGGATCAGTGATCAGCTGGAACACACTCACAACACCCAGAATGATGCTCTCTCTCTGAATTTAATCAGTCTTGTGTTGCTTATTTTAAATAAATTTAGTTCAGCCTCAACTAAATTAGTGAAAGTCGTGGAAACAGGGGTGGGGAGCTGACTCTGCGGAAAGATCGCTGATGTCTGGAACCACTCAGAGTTCATAAATTCATATATTTACACCTGTCAGGGTGGCTGTGGGGTCTGCTTAATGAACTTGATTAATTAAAACAAATTCAGGCTCAGGAGGGATGTGCCAAGCAGGGAATGGTGAGAGAGCAGCACCAGCTCCTGAGGGAAACCCCTCTGGATGGGCAGGACAGCGCTGGGTCATCCCCAGGGACAATGGGGGTGTTCCTTCCCAAAGCACACTCTCCAGTGCCATCCTCACTCTAAATTAATTAATCTGGCCATTAATTAACACACAGGCTCGTGGCAGTGAAGGGATCCAGCTCAGCCCCGTGCCCGTCCCAAAAGTCCCTGCTGGCCCTTCCAGGCTGTTTCCAGCCCCTCCCGCAGCAGCCGGAGCTCTCCAACCTCTGCATCCGCTCGGGCTCCCGAGAGGCTGATCCCAGATCAAAGGCTGCTCCTCAGCCCCGGGACACCCGGGAACAGCTGGGCCACGAGCCACGCTGGATTCCCTCCAGGAAAAACTGCTGGGGATGCCTGGGAATGAAAAGGGAATCGCACACAGCCCTGGAAATATTCCCTGTCATTCCTCAAATGCCAGGGGACGCAGGGACCCGTCCCATGCCCACTGCAGGCACTGGGGAGATGTGTGCAGACACGAGGGAGCTGTTCAGGTGAAATATTCCTGAATTTTCGCTCCCTGCAAACACGCCAGGCATGTTCCTGTGCC
Organism: Pomatostomus ruficeps; assembly: GCA_013400735.1. Lineage (NCBI taxonomy): Eukaryota > Metazoa > Chordata > Aves > Passeriformes > Timaliidae > Pomatostomus > Pomatostomus ruficeps. The sequence goes on along the minus strand of VYZT01020432.1, from coordinate 9,912 downwards.
GGGCTGTGCCAAGGGAAGGAAACCCCCGGCGCTCCCTGCCAGCCACTGACGGCGAAGTGTTTCCCTGAACGACCTCTGGGCAATTCAGCTTCTGACTTCATTATTTATTTATAATGGAAATTGAACCGGTAATGTCATACGGGAGAATAACCTCAGCTAATTGGCACGTAACGCCGTGGGAGTAAATCCTTGTTCCTGATGATTAAAGCTTCCATATCTTATTAGAAATGGAACATTTGATCCTGCCAGTCCTAACACTAATGTTACCTTCCCAGAGAGCTGGGCACACACCTCTCACACACCCACCACAGAAGTTCTTTTGTTAAAAAGAATAAACGCATTATTTGCCCAGCTGTCCAGGTCCCTGGTGAGAAAAAACTCCTTTCTGCTTAAACAATGAAACCAGTGTGGTTTGCAGTGCATTTTGAGCAGTGAAAGTGTGAAAGGAAGCCAGAATTTGGGGTGCAAAGTCCAGCCCGTGGACACAGAACACCTGAAGTGCTGACTGAGGTGAGACTCACCCTCAGAAAATCTGCTTCACACCCGGGTTTTGTTCAAGCTGATGAAGCCAGACACTTAAAAGTGAAAGAATCGGTGCTCACACCCATTTTTGTGGGTGAGAAGGGAGAGCAGAGCTGGTCCCCAGTCCCTGCAGCGGCTTTGGGCGCCGTGTGAGCGCTCCCACCTCCGCTCCTGCTCACCCCCGAGCACAAATGCTCCCTGCAAGGAGCTCCCGACCCGGCTGAGCCTCGCTGAACCCCTGCTTCCTCCATCCCGGTGGAGTGAGGAGCTGCTGGGACACCCCGGGGGACAACAGCGCTGCCGGAGCAGCAGCCTGGAGGGAGAAGTGGAGAAACCCCAGAGAAAACAGCTCCGGGAAGGAAGGCGAGGTGCCAAAGGGACAATGACAGGACAGAGCAGCCCTGGAGGGTTCCCTGTGCCTGCACAGCACCGGGGACACTGCGAGGACGCTGCAGTGGCATCCCCGTCCCCATTTCACAGGTGGGTTTGGGGAAGTTAAACTTCTTCCTGTCGCTCACTGAGGCTGAAAACACCTCTGGAAGAAAAGCAAAACCAGTGTGGAACCCGAGCAGTTCCTTCCACTGGAGGGAGAGCTCTGCACTCAGTCTGCCAGAACCAGCCAGGGCAGACAGGTGAAGTGCTGAAATCGGGTTTAATCAAAGTGCTGAAATCGGGTTTAACCAAAGTGCTGAAATCATGTTTAACTTTCCCCGTGGGGTTAAAAACTCCCCTGCAAACCTGTCTGGGGCTTGTGCTCTGTATGCTGTGGAGGGCTGTGTGAGCAAGGATTTTTTCTCCCTGGAGAAATGACTGAAGCACATGAGAAACTGCTCTGAAGCAGTTCCTTGGGCTAATATTTGTGAAGAATTCCCAGCCCGCCAGAGCCCCCAGAATCCGTGGATCCCAGCACAGATGGCTGTTCCTCTGTCTGACAGGGCAGGTAGAGTTTGTGCAGTTCAGGATTATTCCATGCTGTTTCTAGGCATGGAGAGGAGGCTGGTGTGGCCCCCAGAAATTCACTTTGTGTTATTCTGTGTGTAAAAGTGCATTTTTAGCAAATTTCCCTGCACCCTCTTGTTCTGTAGCTTGGGCATAGCCAAGCGTGAGCTCAAGATTATTCCACGCTGTTTCTAGGCATGGAGAAAAGGCTGGTGAGCCCCCCAAAAAATTCACTTTGTGTTATTCTGTTTGGAAAAGTGCATTTTTAGCAAATTTCCCTGTTCTGCAGCTTGGGCATAGCCAGGTGTGAGTGATCCAGCGCTGTCTGAGGCGTTGTCTTCCCTTCAGAACAAAAGTGGAGGATGTATTTCCTTATACTTTAGAACACCCAGCAAGTGGAAACAGTGAGACAGAACTAATTAAGTTTTGAGATTCATTAGGCTGGGCTTTTTTCCTTCATCCTGCTGCATGGCACCACCTGGCCCATCCCAGCGAAAGCAGCCGTGGCTGCCAGGGATGTGGAAATCCTGATCAGACCAGCAAATGCCAGTCCCAGAGTGCAGAGCCCCAAAGCAGCCTCACTGCTGCTCACAACCAACCTGCCGGTGCCATTTCACCACCCAGAGCCTCGGGACAGCCCCGCTCCCAAACCCAGCCTCCCCTCGGGATATCTGTGAGGACGGGGAGAGCTCTGGGTCACTGAGCAGTGGGCGCACCTTGTCACGGAAAGGACATTTCTGTCTCTGCGAGGGTTTCCTGGCTCTGACGTAACTGAAGATGATTTCTCGGTGTGTCAGCTTTTCTGCCAAGCCACAGCCTCGCGCTCACCTCGGCTTTGCTGTGCCCACAGCAGGGCCAGGATGGGTTTCACAGCTGGCGTTTCACTCCCTGAGCGCCCACCACCCTCCCAGTCCCAGGCTGTCCCTCACGTCCCTCAGGGATGATGCAGCCAAGGGATGGAGGGACTGCAGGAAATTGGTTTCTTCCATCCCAGCCACCTCGATCCCAAATCCTCACCTTCCATCTCTATTTGCTGCGGCAGAGGCGATGGGAAATGATGAAGAGGAGCAAAGCTCTGAGCTCTTCACGTGTTTACCTGAGCACCAGAATCTTCTGGAGTTTGCAAAACTAGGCAGGAAATTGCTCAATGACAAAATTTCTATTCTTTCTCCTTCCAGTCAGGCTAAAAATAAAATAAAACCCTTGTGCCAGGCTCATTTCTGCTGCAACCACACTTGTCTGGGCACAGGGAACGGGGGCGAGCATGGACTTTTACCATGGTGTTTTTCAGCACTGCAACTTCCAGTCACAGCCAGGGCAGGGAAACGGAAACCAGGGTGAGCGAGCCAGCCCAGCACTGCTCCCCTGGGCTCCTCAGCACCCCCAGCTCCCCAAAATCCACCTCACTTCTCCTGCCCAGCACCAGGAAGGGGTCTGCAAGGCAGCTTTCAGCACTGGGGGCACTGGGGCAGGGCTTTGTGTTTAGGCCGGGTGCAGCTTCAGAAGGTTTGAAACTCCTACAGCTTTGCCCTTCCCCAGCTTTTACAAAATTGGTATCTAATTTTGGGGGTTTTTTTTGGCCTGGAGATGATGTATTTCTCCTGGAAGTCCTGTAAAGAGTGAGGAAGACAATTTGTTATTTCATCAAGGGTGGGAGGGAATGTCAATGAACCTGATGGAGAATTGCCTTCCACCCCAGCAGGGTTATAGCTGCAGCTGTGACAATGATATTCCTGATATTCCTGATATTCCTGACCATCCCCATGGTATTCCTGACCATCCCAGTGAGGTGCTAGGAGACAGGAATATGGGATATAGCTGAGACACCGGGCTCCTGGCTGGACAATTTTTCCAGGTATTTCTCCATTCCAGTACACTGAGATCCCATATAGGGATATTTTTTTGCACCCAAAGCCCATCCCAGCATCATCCCTCAGCTAAGGCTAGTTGAGCATGGAGACATTTTGCTGTAGCAGTCACAGAATCATGGAATGTCCTGAGATGGAACAGATCCACAGGATCATCCATCCAACCCCAGCCCTGCCCAGACCCCCAACAACCCCACCCTGGGCACCCCTGGCAGCGCTGTCCAAACGCTCCTGGAGCTCTGGCAGCCTCGGGGCCGGGACCATTCCCTGGGGAGCCTGGGCAGTGCCCAGCACCCTCTGCGGGAAGAACCTTTCCCTGCTCTCCAGCCTGAGCCTGCCCTGGCTCCAGCTGCTCCCTCACATCCTGTCACTGTCAGGGTCACAGAGCAGTGTCTGCCCCTCCTCTGCCCCTGATGAGGAAGTTGTAGGTCCACAGGCAGCGATGGGAAGGGGACACCAACTCTGTCCAGAGCTGTGCCCGGAACAGGAGCCGAGCAGCGCAGGGCAGGGCTGGCTGTCCCACGCAGCAGCTGAGGACGCTGCAGAAGCCACAGGGTGACCTGAGGTGCCTCCTTAGGAGTCTGTGCTGTGCTGAGGGGCGGTCACCGGTGAGAGGGAGAAGGGAACAGGGCCCAGCTCGGGGATTTAGAAACCAGCAAGTCCCGAGTGCCTCTGAGGAGCTGTTGGTGTACGGCCCCGAGCCAGGACGTGGCGCTTCCTTTGGAGCACCCTGGGAACCTCCCACACCCCCCCACGCTGCCTCCCATCCCCCAAGGATGTGTCTGTACATCCTGGGATGCCAGAGGGCCACACTCAGACAAAAAACCTGGGAGAGTCACTCTCAACAGACGTCTCGGAGCCCTCAGGAGAAGCTGCTCCCGTGGCAAAGTCCCATTCCAGCATCGTCTGACATCCAGAGCCACTGTCCCGCTGACAGAGCCATCTCTGGGCACTGCAGAACACAAACCTGTCCCTGCACAGCACCACGCCAGCCTGCTTGGAACACACCCTCTGCACCTCCAGGTTCAGCCAGGAGGAGAAGGTTTGGGTCTCCCTTTTCCATCAGCGGGGATCTGCCCAGGGCCAGCTGAAGGGGTGGCTCAGGCATCGCCGATGGATCTGGCTGCGTTCCTGGAGGTTCCATGCTGAGCCTTTCCCAGCCACGGGAATGTCTGACCTGAGCCAAAGGAATCAGCTGTGGACGGTTTCTAACACAGCAGAACCCGCTGCTGTAAACTTTAAATAAATCTCACCTGGCTTGGAGCAGGCACCTGCCTTCCTCCTGCTTTTAAAATAAGGTGAAACCACCCAAATTCTGGCATTGGAGCTCAGAGCTTCAGCCAAGAGCTTTAATGGTTATTCTGGTCCTGAAACCACCGCCAAACTCAGAAATCAGGGCAGCACCAGAAGCCGGAGCTTCCCGCATGTCTATTTTGGGTGTGGACTTGCTGCTGCTGTAAATTTAGATCAAACAAGAGGGATGTGCCCGAACAGGATTGGACTTTCACTCTCTAATGAGCATTTCAGTGAGAGGTTATTGCTCTGCACTGTGACAGGAGGGTGAGAGCTGAGGCGATGGAGGGACAGGCGAATTCCTTCTGCCAAGCGGAGACACGGCTCTGTGCGTGTGGTGTCACCGGCTGGAAGGAGATAAAGGCTCAGCTCCCACTGCAGTGATTCCATGAGAATGGATCATTTAAAACCCTTGCAATGTCTAGAAATGGTAATTACATTTCATACCTGGGATGAATAAAAAAGCTTCTCCATTATCTCACGGTGCCTGTGACAGGAGAATGTGGAGCTGAGCATTCCCTCAGGACAGGACGGGCAGATCACTGGGAGAGAAAAGAGTGGGTAAGGTTAGACTGATGTGCGGATCCTGACGTTCCTCCAACTTCTGCTCATTTTTTCTAAACAGTTCTGAGCCGGGGAGGGAAAAAAAATTAACGCTCAAGGACATTTCATTTATGCAACCAAAACAACAGAGTTAGGACCTTGAGTTTCTGACCCTGACTCCTCTCACTCAGTTACCGCAAATGACTTCAGCAGCCACCTCGTAAATCACCTCAGAAAACACATGGAAATACTAAGCAACAACAACAACAACAAAAATTCCACCCCATCTTTCCATTCAGTCAGACACACATTTACAAACATCTCTGGGGCTGAAACAAACGCAAACAGTGACGGCTCAGAGCGTCATCCGCGGCGCTGCGGTCCTGGCAAAAGTCCCCGGCTCCGGTTCGCCTCTCTCGGTTCCGACTTCACAGAGAGCAGGTACAGGGGCCAAAGCTCGATCAGGAAACAAAATAATGGGTGGAAGGGAAATTCGACAAACACAAAAATTCGATGGTTGTGCTGAGGTCGGGACCGCTTCCCAGCACTCCGCAGTGCTGTGACCTTCACGACAACCACATGAGAAAGGGCTTTTCACAGCCCGGGGCCCGGGATGACTGCCTGCTGACTCAGGCAGTGACAATTACTCACTCTGTCCCTGCTGCTGCTTTCTGTGCTCTCCTCCTCTCTGCGAGGCTCCTCTGGGTCTGCACCTGCAGCACCAGAACTGCTCCTGCCAAAGGGCACAGCAGCCGGAGGGGACAGAGGGGACTGAGGCCAAAACTCTGCAGGACAGTCAGATTGGTCCGTGTTGGGTCTGTGTTGGCTCATATGGGGGATTTTTGTAAAGATGTTTTGTTATCCTGGCTGTCCTCAACAACTCATAACATTCATCCTTTCCCAAAAACCTGCCTGGTCAGAGAAATACCCCCAGGCCCTGCAATAAATGCTGATAAATTTGTCTCTTCAGCACCTCTGTGAAGTGTGAGTCCCTCTGGCATGGAAAAGGAAAGCCAGGGCTTGGGGGATGGGGAATGGGGTGGAAGAGCAGAAATGAGCCTTTTGTGGGACATCCCAGCTCATCCTTGGCCCTGACCCCAATTCATGGAGCTGGCCTGGGAGCCACCAGGACACTGTGGGGAGACTCCCCTGGCACGGTCTGAGTGAGCTGCCAGCTGTGGAGCACATCTGGGCTTTGATGGATGCTGCTGTCACCCCACTGCGATCCCCAGAGCTCCTCCTGCTTGACAGGGACAGAGGAGCCTCCTGTCACCCAGGTCCCTCTCCTTGGGAGCCCCAGGGCTGTCCTTGCTCCAGGATTTTCAGGGTCCTGACACCTCCCTTCCCCTTCCCACCGTGCAATTCCCAGCAGCCCCTTTTTTCCAGGAAGGTGGGCAGTGGTTTCCAATCAACCAGCCACAAGGGCTTCATTAAATTAATTATCCCTTCAAAACCATCAGGCCTGAAGCTTCTCCTTGGGTTCTTGTTCTCCCTCCTGTCTCTGCTGTGCCGTGTCCGACCCTCCCGCTGGAAGGGTTCCAAAGAGGCTGAAAAGCATTTTTGGGGATGCAGCCAAAGGGTTCTGCTCCCACAGGTGCCCCAGGGCAACCTCTTGGCAAGATCGTGCACAAAGCCATAATTCATTAATTTATGCTGCCCCTGAGCCAGCACTGCAGTCCTGCAGCTCAGAATTTTCCTCTCACTCGACTTTTCAGCTCTTAAAGGAATTGTCTGGATGCAGGGCTGAGCCCAGCAGGGACACCCTGGCTCTGAGAGCAGCATCCCTGGGGGGTCACAGCCCCTGAGGAGCTCTGCAGACCCCTCCCCACTGGCCCTCCGCCCTCCCCTGCAAGCACAAGGATGTCAGGAGGAGGCTCCTGCCCCAGCCCTGGGAAGGGAGGGGAATTCATCCCCCCACAGGGGCAAATTCCTATTTCCCAGTGTGGATCTCAGCTCCATCCCTGGTCCCTATCATCGCCCTGCGGCACCAATGACCCATCACATCCCCCCAGCCTGCAGCAAACTGACCAAACCTGCCTTGAGTCCTGACTCCCTCCACACATCCTCACGGCCCGGGGAGGGACCTGCAGCAAGCCTGTCCCCTGAAACCCCAGAGCAGCCATGTCACTGTTGAACCGCTAGCCGAGTGAAGAAATCGAGACAGTTGAGTGGCAAAATCTGACTTTATTATTTAATTATAAAACTTATATAGACTTTTCAAAGGTCGTCCGGATTGGGTCAATCCAAAACCTCCCCTTAGGCCGATTGGCCAGGCTAGAACTGCCCATGTTTTCCAGAGACCGTTTCAATAACATCTAAACCTTATCTTTATTTATAAAACATAGGAAGAAGAAGAGAAAAATTCCCATGGGAAAGAATCTGTGTTACCACAGCGCCACAGAAACCTCGTGTCTTTTCCCTCTTTTCCACACAGCCAGGCAGATTTGCAAGCAGGAAGGGCTGCTCAGGATGATCCTGCCAGTTTACTTCGTCACCCACAAGATTTTCCTAATTTTGCTGAAGTTGGAACCACCCCAAGAGCCTCGATAGACTTTTTTGTTTGGCTGTGAGTGCTGGCTCAAGCACCTGCTTTGACACAAGCCAGGGGTGTCTGGGTGTTTGCACAGGAGCCACCCGAAAGGTGGATACAGCAACAATTCTATAAATCACACCTCTGTGCTCTGCCACCCGCCAGTGGCAGCTCCATCCATCAGCAGATCATTTATGCCAACCACACTCGTAAATAACTCTCCTATTGCTGTAATTACCTGGAGGTGGGAATGTGACTTGTCTGAGTGCTGAGGTGCAGGATCATTCATCCAGCGTGAACTTGGGGCGAGCTCTTAACCCTGATTTTTAACCCAATAATTCCACCCAAGGAAACTCGTTCACCCATTTACCTTTATTGTTCTGCATCCATCGGAAGTTTTGAGCAAATTCATATCTGCCCTTCCTATTCTGGGTTTTTCCCCATCCCCAAATGCTGCCAGGGCAAGCAGGACCCACTCAAGCACCCAGAAACGACTGGAAAGCTGCTGTTGACAAGCACAGATGGTGGAAAATCCTGCAGCTTGCTGTAGGCCAGGCTGAGCTGTTTTCATCACCAGCTTCCTCTGTGAGCACAAACCACGTCTGGCTCCCCGTGCCCCGGCTTTGCCCACAGCTGGGAGAAGGAACTGATGAGGTTTTGTCACTTGGGTGATTCACACACGGTGAGACCTCAGGGGACAGGGAACTGACAGGGGACAGGGACTCATCCAACCCGATCAGGGCTGCCCACGGTCCCCACAGCTCCCCGGGATTGACACCAGCATCAGGGGAACGAGGCTGCGCTCCTGTCTCCTGTCAGTCTCAGGCTCAGGGCGGTGGAATTGGGAAGGTGATCAGCCCGAGCAGGATCAGGGTCCCATCAGTGCCACCTCCTGAAGGTCTGGAGATGTGGCAGACCCTCCAGGCCAAGAGCTTTTCCATGCTTGGAGTCCATCCCAGCAGCTGTACCTAACAAAGAACCATCCTCCTTTTGTCACCGAAAACTGCAGGAAAAACAAAAACTCTCCAACAATATTTTTAGTGTCAGAGAATCAAGGCATTGCTTTATTCCTGGCCAGGATGGGGCTCTGGCCAGGATGTGCCACAGAAATCATTTCATCCACACACAGCCCGGCTGTGCAGAGAAAATCATTCCATGGCACAGGGATTTTACCCGATTTCCCCCAAACCTTATACACTAAAACCCCACAGAGATCCATTGGTTCCGTGTCCATTGGTTCTGAGTTACTGAGTTTTGAGTATTTGGTTTTTTATTGGTTACAGATCTGCTTTGCTTCTGATGCTGATTTGGTCTTGATTGCTGGGTTCTCTGATCAGTCTTCTCCTGGAATTGGTGTCCCCCACTGTGCCAGGGGTTTGTCTGGTGTTGCTGGTTTGTTCCTGGCCCTTGCTGGTTGTTCTCTCTTGTGCATCTCCTGTGCTGCTCCAGTCTGGGGAGAGGCTGAACTCATCAGGCCTCCACCCAGTTCATTCTGTGATTGTGAACACTGACTGAAGTTAAAAAAATTTTAAACTTGGTGTATTTTGTAACACTTTCATACTTACTCATTTTGGGGGGGTTGGAAGGGACCTTAAAAACCATCTCACCTCACCCCTGCCTGGGCAGGGACAGCTCCCACTGCACCAGGCTGCTGGCCTTAAACACTTCCAGGGATGGGCCATCCCATGCTTTTAGGACGATTGCATGATTTTCTGCGGACGCAGCTCCTCCAGACGAGCCAAGAGCTCCGTGCAGGGAAGGGCTTTTCCCTTTGGCAGCCTGAGGACAGAGCAGCTGTGTCAGCACAGCCTGAGCCGTGTGAGAGCTCAGGGCACTCCCTGCGCTGCGATAAGGCTGCCACAGACCCCCCCACGGGCTGCACACACCCAGGGGTGCCTTTGTCACTCATTTCCCACTGATAAGGAGCAACAACACAAATAAACCCGGCCTGCGCTGGAGCCCCACGTGCGTCACCCGCCCCTGAGTGTGCGGCTGCGGTGTTTGAGCAGTGACTGCTCCTGTACTGCACGCGAGTCACCGACAGCACCCAGAGAAGTGTCACCAACCCCGGGGACACGCGGCTTTTCCACTCAGCCACCCCTCGGAGCCAGAGCCTGAGGGAAAAATGTCCAAAAGGACGGGTTTGCCCTCGGATTGTGGAAGGATCAGTGCCCTATGTGTGATGCAGGGCTGAGCACAGAATATCCTGAGCTGGAG
>VYZT01020431.1:62325-81681 GCA_013400735.1 Pomatostomus ruficeps | reverse complement strand
GTGCCCAGCTGTGCTGCACGGGGGGGAGCAGAGGCATTGGCAGAGGTGGCTCAGCACACAGAACCCATCTCTGGCCAAGGGAATTCCCAGAGAGCAGCAGCTCCTGAGCGCCTCTTCCACCACAGCCGAGCTGCCTGAATCCGGCACTTGTCTACAAGCCAGGAGGAAATTCTGCCTCCTGGGCTGTGCTTGAGTTTTCACCTTCTTCAAAGCCCTGGCTGCGGGGCAGAGATGACCTCCCCAACGGGGATCCTTGTGAGGCCATTTCTGGAGGGAGAAAAAGCCATTGAAACCACAGCACGGAGACACCAAACTGCCCTGGGCTACTGCTGAGCCTGTGATGAGCTGGGCTCGGTGAACCTCACCCCCTCCCTCAGCGGAGCAGGGCTCTTTCCCTGGCCTGCGGCGCTCTCTGGACAGGCCAAGCCACTCTTCCTGCCCGTGCTTTGTCATCCTGACCATTTAGCATCTGTTCTCCATGTGTGCTTCACCTCCCAGCCCCAGAGCGCCTGCCCTGGCCTCGGTACCATTGATGCCTGATCAGAGGCTCCCTGGAACAGGGGCCAGACAGGATGAAGAGAATAAGATGGGGATTTATTGCAGGGCCTTCAATAGGGACACCTCGGGCACTCAGAGCCTCTCCGGGAGAGGCCACACCCAAGATGGACCCCGGGGCATGAGTTTGCTCCACTTGGATCAGTTTGGATCCATTCCCAGATCAGGGTTCATTCTCCAAAGACAATTTCAGGCAATGATGGAATTGACCCCAAGTCTGTCCCCCCTTTTAGAGGCTCCGTTTCCATCTTTGGAGGCCTGGGCCAATGAGGTGTCCTTGAGTGTGGCCTGGAGAGGATTTGTTGTGTCTGAGCAGGATGGGAGAACAGGAGCTCCCAGCCTGTGTGGAGTTTGAGAGTTACACACTAAAGCAGGGCTGAAAAATATAAAAGCTGAATCTTAAGGCATCTCCATCTCCCAAATCTCGCACCTCCCTCATCCCAGGCTGTTTTTTGTCCCTAATCCCAGCACCCAATGCACTGGTGAATACATTTTGGCCCAGGGGATGGACCTGTGTGGCTGAATGGGGACATCCTGCCCAGGCCCCTTGGGAACCTGCACCTTCCTGGGCACTGTCACCTCGTCCTGCTGTCCTCAGGAGGGGCAGGATGTGTGAGGTGCCTGCGTTGGCTTTTCCACTGGGAAGCAGCCGTGGGAACCTACACACCAATGTCACCTTGTCACAGGGGGACAGGGACATCCCTGAAACTGGGCTGGGGAGATTCAGGCTGGAGAGCAGGGAAAGGTTCTTCCCCCAGAGGGTGCTGGGCACTGCCCAGGCTCCCCAGGGAATGGTCCCGGCCCCGAGGCTGCCAGAGCTCCAGGAGCGTTTGGACAGCGCTGCCAGGGGTGCCCAGGGTGGGGTTGTTGGGGGGTCTGTGCACCAGGAGCTGGACTGGATGATCCTTGAGGGTCCCTTGCAGCTGAGGAAATTCTGGTTCTGTGCTCACCCCGGGCCCCACTGAGCCCGCAGGAGCTGCTCTGGGCTCCTCCTGTGACAGCGTCAGGGGGAGATGAAAAGGGCTGGGGGTGCAGCAGCAGCCGGGGCTCTGTGGTGTTCCCTCCCGGGGGGTGGGGAGCGGCGTGGGTGAGGAGAGGCAGGAGACGGCAGCAGCAGCCACAGCAAATGGTTCTTTATTTTATCTCCAGGATAAAAAGGAATAGGGAAGCCGGGTTCCTAAGATGAGGTGCCTTCATCTCGCTGCTCAGCGTTTGATCATCCCCGATGTTTTACAAGGAGCTGTATGGTTGAATTATCATTAGAGGAGGTGATGGAGCTGAAGAGTAACAGAAAACTTCCTCCATGGCGACCCGGACTCCTGTTCTGCGCCTGCAGGGAACGGAGCAGGAGAGCCCAGGGCCTGGCACAGCTCTCAGCCAGCGGCCCAGGAGGCAGGAGCAGCTCCCAGCCCTGCAGAGGGTCTGTCCCCGAGCTCCTCTGTCCTCCCCCAATCTGGGAGAGCAGCCCTGTGAGGGAGGACGGTGTGTGCCCAGGTTCCTCGGAGCTGTCAGACCCAGGAGAAGCTGAGGGTCGAGCCCAGCACGTTGGTGTGGGGACACAGCCCAGCCCAGCGTGGATCCGGCTCAGCTGGGACCATGGGGGGGTCCCGTGGGTGGCTGGGGTCCAGAGCACTGGCGTGTGGCAACGAGGACAAAGGGATCTGGGAGCCAAGGATCCTGAGGCTCGGAGTGCTGGCATCTCCATCAGAGCGGGAATTCTCGCCTCTTTTTCCACATCAGTGCCCTTAATCATCCATCCATCACCCACCCCTTCTGTCCTGAGTCCTCCAGCAGGTGTGCGGATGGCTGGCATGCCTGCGATTGCCAGTGCCTGCTCCGGCTGCAGGCTTGCTTAGCTGCGGAGCAAGTGCCATTTCCAGAGCCTCATTAGTATTTGCATTGTTGCATGGCTGTCTAAGAGAAGCAGCAGCTAAGTGAGCCAGTCAGATCTCGCTAATTTGCATGTTAATGAAGCCCACAGAACGCAGCTTAGAGAGACTGACTCGCTAGACCTATACATGCAGGCTGTATATGCTTGGGAGACACGGCAAACACTGTAGGCAGACACCCAGATGGCTGCAGAGACAGACAAACAGATGGCTCCCTACAGCCGAACTGGGTGGGGGAGGCTCTGGGAGAGAGCTGGGGTGAGGCACTGGAGGGAGGGGGGAAGGAGAGCGAGATGGAGAGATGGAGAGATAAAAAATATGAATGGAGAAACAGATTAGTCAAGGATTGTGAACATGCTTGGAAATAAGAATTTTACCATGTGGGGTTTTTTTTTCAATAGGAAGGTTGTGCATAATCTCTTGCAGAGCACAGGTCCTGGCAGGGCTGTGTGTGTGTCTGTGCTCTGGGTGATGCTGCAGGGGTTGGGTGTCAGGACTCACTGCTGGATGGACATTCACAGGGTCTGGCTGCTCTAGAGGCAGCTGCCCAACCCCAACTCTGCTGCCCAAGGTGCAAGGACTGCTGGACTGCCCTTCTTAACCCTCCCCTGGAGGGCTGGAACAGCGGCAAATGAGACTGTAACTGAACGAGAGAGAGAGAGAAATGCGTACATATTTACATAAATTTCTAGAGCGAGCGGATGGGGCTGTGTGTCAGCCATGACAGGCAGCAGATGCAGCTCGTGGGGAGCTGCTGAACGTGGGTTCATCCTGCCCTGGGAGAGGGGCTCAACCCACCCTGGAGGTGTTCCCGGAGAGTGTCACACAGCCAGCGCAGGGGACAGAGTGCAGAGCCAGCAGGGCCTGTACTCCCAGCAATGGGGACCAGCTGGGACATCCTGCAGCCACACCCCCACCTCCGCGGGGCCAGCAGCACCAGCACTGCTCCTGAGCTGCGGGAGAGGGGTCTGGAGGGAGAGCACAACTCCCAAAACCCCATCTCCTGGTGGGTTGGGCCTGGGACAGAAGGGTCTGGAGGGAGAGCACAACTCCCAAAACCCCATCTCCTGGTGGGTTTGGGCTGGGTCTCCCTCTGAGCCGAGGAGTCAGTGCCATCTCCCTTGCCAAGGAGTCACTCGTCCCAGCAGTGCTCCATGTGGCCCTGGATAGGCTTGGCTGCCCCAGTTAGCAGGGTATGAGCTGTGTAACCACCAGCCAGCCCCACACAGACACCCGTGGGACTGATTCTCACAGCCCCATCCCTCTCCTGCCGTTATCTGCCCCTTCTTGCTGTGTCTGTGAGGTTTGTGAGGGTGAGACCCAGGCAGGAGGGGCAGACAAGGACCCTGCCCAGGGCAGGGACAGCCCTGCAGCTCTGCAGCCACGTGGATCTGCTGTGTTTTGTCACCTTGCCCAAAGGTGTCAGAGGGTCATGGGCATCTCTGGACACTCAGGCTCACTGGGAGAGGAGCTCAGACCCTGAACTGCTGCCATGGTTTAAATCAGGCTGCCCTGGAGCCCAGGTTTACTCAGCCTGATTTAAACCATGTCCGGGTCTGATGACAGGCGGGACTGGAGCCAGGGCACTTGTCTGGTGGTCAGAGCCTCAAGCTTGGTCTCAGCTCCACTCATTCAGGCCCTTTGGAGTCCCCTGTGCTGGACAGGGCTGCTGTGAGCAGCAGGAGCACACGCGGGGGGGGCGAGGGACCCCTCAGTTCCCCTCACTGCTGCTGTCCCCCCAGGACCCCTCAGTTCCCCTCACTGCCGCTGTCCCCCCGGGACCCCTCAGTTCCCCTCACTGCCGCTGTCCCCCCGGGACCCCTCAGTTCCCCTCACTGCCGCTGTCCCCGCGTGCCCAGGAGCTGCAGGGGGAGGAGGAGGAGCCGTTCGTGCCCGGGACGGGCTGGCACGCAGCTCGGTGCCAGGTCTCACACAGCTCGCATGTCTGACACGTCAGTCAGCACAGCCGGGCCCCTGCCATGCCCATTAACCACGGCGCTGATGCGCAGCGGCCCCGAGCCCTGACAGCCCCTGCAGAGCAGCGTGACAGGGCTGGGACGGGGAGCGGGGCACGGATTACAGATGTCCCGCCCTGAGTCACACGGAGCCTCTCCAGAGCACCCCAGAACCGGCAGGGACCGGGCACAGGACGGCCCCGTCCCGGAGCATCGCTGAGCTCGGGTACCTCCTCCCACCCCGCTTTGAATCTCCAGCTGGGAGAGCCCACGGACACGCAGGACATCGTTAATTCACGGCGGCGATGGTTCCAGCGCCCTCGCTGTTCTCACACCCTGCCCCGGGGCCGGGGAGCCTCGGACACAAAGTCCCCCGAGCTGTCAGGGCCACGTCCCGTAATCGGGGTGATGCCTTGACAATCCCGCGCTGTTGTGCGGCGGGATTTGTATGCAGGGGGAGCTCCGGCCCGGGGCTCCTGTGGGAATCGATGGCAGTGGATTAGAGGCCATTGAGGTGGGTAATCCCCCCCGGAGCACAATGCAGGAATGTGCCTGGCGGGATTGCTCTGCTCGGGAGGGATCCGCCTTGGCTTGGGGAGCGTTTCAAAGGGTCCCTGTGAGCACCATGGGGCATGACCAGCACTGTCTGTGGGTTAGCGCTGGGGCAAGAACAAAAGCAGGGAAAATAAAGATGAAAGGACCTGGCTTGATCCAGCCTTAGCTACAGACAGCCCCACATGTGTGTTCGTGGGAGAAAGGGAGACGTGGCAGGACTTCCCGAGTGACCCTTGGCCATTGGGCTGGGCAGGAGCAGTGGCACAGAACTTGGGAGGTGTCCCAGGCATTCAGAGCCCCTGTGCTGACTTCTTGGAGTTTATGACATTTTTGCCTGGATTACCCAGGGCAGATCCAGTTTAGGCAGTCCCTGGCATGCAGAGGCTCTTCCCCAAATCCCGAAATCCCTGTGTCCCTCACAGAGCATCGCTAGCGCTGCTGTGTGTGCAAGGTGACAGCTCTCTCACCCACAGACAGCTCTGCTCTCTCCTCCTTCAGACATGCCCACCTTAGGCCGTTGGCAGAGTTTTTCCCAGCGTTTCCGCGTGGGTCTCGGGAAGTTCCCATCCCTGTTCAGAGGGAGCAGCCCTGTTCCAGCACCCGTGTGTGTGCACAGGTGGGTGTGGAGCCCTGGCAGCGCAGGGGCTGTGCACACACCGTGTGTGAGGCCACCAGGGCCTTCGTGGGGAGAGAGGTGACAATGGGGATGTGCTCAGAGACACTCACTGAAGGAGCAGCCACTGCTGACAACACCTCCCTCGATTAGGCTGCGAGTTTGCTTTTGTTTCCACACCCCTCAAGACTTTTATTGAGGAAGTTTCAACAAACCCAGTGAGTGAATGCAGATGCCAGGAGCAGCTGCACCTGCCAGGTCTCCTGTTGCAGGCCAGGGCTCTGTAGGGCCATCCCGTGGGGAATCTTCCTTTCAACCCACTTTGGGATTTTGGAGCTTTGTTTCCATCCCCTGGGAAGGAGGGAATAGCTGAACTTGTGGCTGCTCTTCCCGCCCTGTTTGAGGACTGCAGCCACATGGCCATGCCCTGATTCCCTGGGTGAAACGAGACCCTGGCTGTGCACACCCAGGCCCTGGCACAGAGGGGCTGTTCCTAAACAGGTGCTGAGAGGAGCAGGACGTGTTGTGGCCACTGTGGCTGAGACTGGAAACTGGGAGCTCCCTGTCCTGCAGATGGGACCACAGCAGCCCCGAGACCCTGCGTGGTTTGGGCATCTGATGCTTTGCCTGGCAGGAGAGCTGAGGTGCATCATCCCACCACTGGAGCCAGGCTTTCAGGCACAAGTGTTTCTAATTATTAATTAGCTGATGAGGGTTTATTATGTCTTAGTGCAGCTCTCCTGTTGCCTGTGGCACTTACTGGCACACAGGAGGAGAGAGGGCTCGGTGCTCCTGTTGCTCACACGTGTGCCAGGGTTGCTGTGCAGGGACAAGGGATGATCTGAGTCGGTGATCCTGCAGTGGCATGGGGGTCAGAGCTGTGAAATCCATCCCAGCAGGAAAACCCAGCCCTGTGCTGGTGGTTTGTCCTGGATCAGCCCAGCTCCACCGTTCCCCACCCAGAGGGGTTACTGCCTATGGGACACCTCGGCCACATCGAGCCCTCACTGGGGCTTCTCCAGGCAGGGATGGGGAAGTGAAGCAGCTGGCACCCAGATGTGTCCCTGCTCCAGAGGAAACGCTCTCAGCTCCTCTCCACAGCCAGGAGGGTCTGCAGGAGCTGCAATCCAGCTGTGCTGTGTCCCACGGCTCCCCCCGCCGTGCTGTCCCCAGAGAGGGGTCCCTGCTGTGACCCCAGCCCCGGGCTCTGCTCCCTGGGACGTGGGGAGAGGCTGTGCTGGAATTGGGCCGGGGTGACCCCGCTGCTGCCTCAGCCCGTGCTGAGGGAAGGGTTAAGTGCGATGGGGAGGCTCTGACATTTTGCTAATGTGCTGTGTTAATTGATTCGCTCATTTCCATTTGTTCCTGTTAAAGAGAGACAGATGAGAGTGGTCCTGCAGTGCAGTGACTTGGCAGGGAGCGTCTCCGCTGCGTGCAGATGTGCTCCTCGCTCCTTTATTGCCACCAGGCCGCTGCTCCCAGCCAGCCTGGGCATCCTGAGCCCGGCTGCTGCAGGAGCAGGGGACACCAGGCACACTCCCAACAGCCCTCCCAGGGCACCACGGGCCCCATCTCTGTGCCACCTGCCCGGGCTGGGGAAGGGAAGAGCTGCACTGGGATGGAGAGGAAAATTCAACCCAAGGGGCAGCAGCCAGTCTGGAAAACTCCTGAACCAGAAGAGAGCTGGATGCCTTCATTCTACACAGCCCTGAGAGGAACAGCAGCCATTTCCACACCAGCAGCTTCTGCTGTGAGCAGCAACAGGTACCCAGCCTGTGCTCTGTGGGGGAATCATGGAATCATGGAATCATGGAGTGATTTGGGTGGGAAAGGGCCTCAAAGCCCATCCAGTGCCACCCCTGCCATGGCAGGGACACCTCCCGCTGTCCCAGGTGCTCCCAGCCCTGTCCAGCCTGGCCTTGGACACTGCCAGGGATCCAGGGGCAGCCACAGCTGCTCTGGGCACCCTGTGCCAGGGCCTCCCCACCCTCACAGGGAGCAATTCCCTCCCAATCTCCCATTTAACTCTGCTCTCTGGCAGTGGGAAGCCATCCTCCCTTGTTCTGTCCCTCCAGGCCCTTGTGAATTGTCTCTTTCTGCGTTTCTTGTCGGCTCTCCTCAGCTGCTGCAAGGCTGCCTTTCTGTCACTCCAAATCCTTTATTCTCCAGACTTTTCCCAGTGCAGGTTCCCCAGCCTCAGCCCAGCTCAGGAAGCTCCAGTGAACTCCAGGACTGGTACCAGCAGCTCTGGAGGTGACAGGTGGTGGCCGGGCACAGGGATTGTCCCTCACAGGCAGCAGGGTCCTGCTCTCCACGCCACCCCTGCACGTCTGTCTGTCACCTGCCAGTGCCTGGGGTGAGCAGATCCCGGGGGCTGGGTCGTGGCTGCCCCTGTTCCACCTGCAGCCCTGGAAATGAGGGGCCAGGAAACCCCTGCCCTGCCCTCCCCACTGCAGCCCCCGCTGGGCAGGCAGAGCTGTCGTGCCCTGAGCCTTTGCTCCCCAGGGTGTGATGCTCAGTGACATCCCAGCCGCCTCAGCAAACACCTATTTTCCCCCTTGAAAAGTGCAATTACGACAAGAATCAAATTCCTGCGGTGAGAAAGCTCAATTTCAGTCAAAATGTTTATTAAAAACATATTTGTTCTGCACCTTTTCGCTGCCAAAAGAAAAGCATCTCGTTCCAAATGTCGTTATTTGCTTGGACTTATCCACAGAGGAAGCATCTCTTGCCTGGGAAAGGATGCAGAGGCTGTGCCTGTGACAGGAGCAGCTCCAGGGGTGGCTGCAGGGCTGCCTCCCCACCCTCCCAGGGAACAATTCCTGCCCAATATCCCATCCAGCGCTGCCCTCTGGCACTGGGAAGCCATTCCCTGGCTCCTGGCCCTGCAGCCCTTGTCCCCAGTCCCTCTGCAGCTCTCCTGGAGCCCCTTCAGGCCCTGGCAGGGGCTCTGAGCTCTCCCTGGAGCTTCTCCTCTCCAGGGGAGCCCCCCCAGCTCTCCCAGCCTGGCTCCAGAGGGGCTCCAGCCCTGGGATCAGGGCAGTGGCCTCCTCTGGCCACACTCAACACCTTCCTTGTGCTTCTTTGTACAACCCCAGCACAAGTCCCTGTGCTGGGTTTGTGTAAAGCCACAGAATCCTCACCCAGGCGGGGAGATCTTGGTCAGAGTCACCTGGAGAGGCTCCAGCAAGGCAGTGGCGCCTGAGCTGTGCCTGTGCTCCAGGAGATGTAAATCACGGGCACCCCTGTGCCTGGCTGCGTCCTCGCCCTCGGGGCACCTCTCTCCCAGGGAGCCCAGCACAGACGATGTCTCTGCTGCAAAAGAAGGGGTCAGAGGCAGAAAAGCAGAAGAAAAAGCAGAGGAAGGTGCTCGGGGTTTAGGGTGTCCTTGGGGAGGAAACAGCAGAGCCCCAAGACCAACTGTGCTGCAGCGTTTCCCTGGGGAAGGACAGCAGGGCCCCAGCATGTTCCAGTTTGGGGCTCCACGTCAGAACTGGTCTGCAGGGAAACCCCCATGGATTCATCTGTGCTCCGTTTTGGACCAAAGAGGCAGAATTCTCCCCTCAGCAGTGACCACGTGAGGTTCTCTGGGACGTTCCCAGCACCTTTGCCCATGGGTGAGGGTCCCCAGGAGGGCTGGCACAGCAGGGTCTCAGCCTGGCTTACAGGCTGCCTGATCTCTTTAAATTCTGGTATTTCCACCCCACAGCGAGAAATGGGCACCTGTTGGTGGCACTGGATCAGCTCGTGCTGCCAGCAGTGCCCGAGCTGAGGCACATCCGTGTTGGGGGGGTGCGTGGTGTCACACAGGTGGCATCGCTGGGCAGCCTCGTGCTGTGCTGCAGAGGGGGCTCAGCCTGGCAGCTGGAGCAGGGCAGAGGGAGCACGATCCTGCCCCGGTGCCCTGCACACCACGGCAGCGAGAGCAGGGGGCTAGCAGGAGAAGCTGCCCAAATTCCCACTGCTGCCCCAGCACGGGCCGATCCTCCCAGCCTCCTTCCTCCTTCCCACTGATGGGTGGGAATTTGTGCGGAAAGGACTCGGGAACTTGTGTCCGTGTGAAATCTGCTCCAGACCTGCCCTGCTCCGGGGCTGGTGAGGCCTCTGCCCCCGGGCTGTGCCCCTGCCCTGCGCAGAGGAGCTCAGGGCCCCTTTCCTCTCCCCCACCGCTTGCTGTGGTTAATTCCTCCTCCTCCGGGGCCAGGGCTGGGGAGCAGCTGCCAGCCCAGACCCTGCGAGGGGAGGAGGGGAGGCTGCAGCTCACCAGGACAGAGATGCTGAAACACATCAGGGGTTTTTCTGTGCGGTTATCCCTGAGTGTGAGCGATGTGCGAGCCCCGAGGCCACGGGAGGCTGCTCCGGGTGAGGAAGGAGCCGGGATTTCCCCGGCAGAGCCCTTCACTGGTGCTGGGGCTGGCACTGGGGCTGCTCCCCTGCCAGCGGTGCCACTGCTCGTCCCCCCAGCCCCACCACCTCCCCTCCAGCACCACTCCAGCTGCCCTCCACTCTGCAGCCTCTGCCAGCCCTTCCATCTCTGACTCCTCTCCTAGGAGACTCCAGTTTTCCTCCTGGGCTGGCTTTTGCCAGGCTCTCCACTTGTTTAGCATTTCTGTTCCTAAAATCACTTTAATCCGAAAGGAAGAATAATTGCCTCTTCCATTTAGCTGAAATGCAGGATCATAAACTTGCCCATCAGCTGCAGCAAGGTCAGGAAGTGCCTGGCAGAGGCAGGAGGCATTTATTGCTTCCAGAAGAGCAGATTTCACTCCCTCTGGTTTCTCCATCCCCACCCTGATGCCTCCAGTGAGATCTCACTGGAGCTGGGTGGATGCAGCAGGATGAATTGGCTGGGATGGGTTAGAAGAGGATCTAATCTTCTTTTTTCCGAGGGGGAGGAGTGGGGCTCAGTATCCTCTGACAAGATTTGTGCCGTGCCAGGCTCTGCAGCGCTCGGGGCTGTGCTCTGCGTGTGATGGACAGCGGGGCAGGGGCATCCCTTGGCAGCGGCTGCTGCGCCGGGAGAAGCGGCTCTGCCCGCAAACCCCGGGGCTGCAGAGGCGGCTGTGGCACGGGCGCGGCTCCAGTAAGGACGCTCAGCTGGGAAAAGCTTCCAGGGAGATTCAGCCCCGGCAGCGGAGCCAGCGCTCCCAGAGAGGGGCCGGGGAAAGGCTCTGGTGCTGCTCTCTCACATGAGGCTGCTTGGTAGAAAGTTGCTCATTTTGAAAAGGATTTCAGATGCATTTTTGGGATTTTTTTCTCATAATTTTTCATTAAATTAAACACAGCTTATGGGGGCTAAGGTTTTTTTCCTCCTACCTCAAACCTTCTCCCTTTCCATCCCCTTTTCCACCCCAAGCAAAGAAGGGGGATGACGTGATAGCAAACCCACAAGCTAATTTTTGTCCTCATTTTTTTTTTTTTTTGGAAGAAAACTGTAATCACTCAAGCTGGGAGGAGTAGAAGGGATAATATTCCACTGCTGAGTTGAAACATTTCCATTCTCTAACAAGTTGAGATGGAAAAATTTGGTCTCCTTGACCTTGATGCCTGGTAGGTGTCACTTAAATAACACGACAGGCGGAAGCTGACTCCTCCTTCCTCGAGTCCACCCACGGAGAGTGTCCCCTGTGCCAAGCACCCCATGAGGAACAAATCACGGTGCTTGGGCAACACAGCCCTGTGCCTGTCACTGGGAAAACGCCCAGGATTGGGAAAGGGACCTTGCTCATACCCCCTGGGTGAACACCCCATGGAGCTGCAGCACTGTGCCCACTCGCTTCCCAGCCAGGCAGCGAAAACAGAGGGGTTTGGGCTTCTCTGGGAGATTCCAGGGAGAATCCCCAGCCTTTCTGAGGAGGAGGGAAGCTGCGAGGGCAGCTGGTGCAGGGAGGGCGGCCCAGCACCAGGTAGGATCGTCCCTGCACTGCAGAAAGGGACGTCACTGGCTCTCACCGTGCAGCCCCTCCGTGTGACCCCCAGCACCCAAGGGAGGATTCTCTGCACCCCCCATCCTGCAGCTCCGTGTCCCCATCCCTGCAGCTGGGCTGGACAAGGATCCGGAATGTGCTGAAGGTGGCTCAGTGCTGCTGCCCACGCCGGTGACACCCCTCGTGCCCCGCACCCCCAAGAGTGCCCACGTCTGGCCTGTGGTGCAGCCCCTTGGCACGGCCCTACTGGCTGTGTGCCCATCCTCGGGGGTCAGCTGATGCCATGTGCCTGTCCATAGGGATCAGATGATGCCCTGTGCCCGTCCACTGCAGTCACACGGTGCTGTGTGCCTGTCCACAGGGGTCAGACCGTGCTGTGTGCCCGTCGGGGTCAGCCAGTGCTGTGTATTCGTCTGCAAGGGCCAGACCGTGCTGTGTGCCCATTGGGGTCAGCCAGTGCTGTGTGTTCGTCTGCAAGAGTCAGACAGTGCTGTGTGCCCGTCCACCGGGGCCAGACCGTGCTGTGTGCCCGTCCGTCGGGTCAGCCGGTGCCGTGTGTCTGTCTGCAGGGGTCAGACTGTGCTCTATGCCTGTCCGCAGAGGTCACACGGTGCCATGTGGCTGCCCACCACAGTCAGACCGTGCTGTGCCCCTGTCCGCAGGGGTCAGATCGTGCTGTGTGCCCGTCTGCCGGGGCCAGACCGTGCCCCACTCCCGGGCCGTGACTCCGCACACGCCCGCCTCAGCACCGGGGGATGTCAGTTGCCGTGGCAACGCGGTACAACACATCCTGGCATCGCCGGGGTGAGGTTTTCCAAGCTGGCAGGGTGGGGAGGTCGCTCCCGTCCTGTCCTCTCCTTTCCGAGGAAGCTCGTCACGGGGCAGGGGCACAGCGGGAGGCGCGTTAGGGAAAGGCTCCCGCCGCTGGCATCCCCCTCCCTCCTGGAAACCCCCTCTCCTCCGGGCCTCACGCAGCGGCTGCATCCCGCCTGTGCCGGGCAGCTCTGCTCGTTCTACCGGGGTCCCCTCCCCTCCCAGCCTCGGCAGGAGCAGAGCTCGGCCCCACCGACAGCACCTGCGCGGCTTTGCCGGGGCCATCTCCGTCCTGTCTGCTCCGGGAAAACCCTGGGCACATTCCTAGGCAGCCGTGTTCCCCCAGAGCTGAACGACTGCAGGGGAAAGGCTGCTCCATGAGGCTTCGATGTCCCCTCGGGGCTGCTGGGCATGGACAGCCCAGTGCTCCCCAAGCCCTGAACCTGCATCCCACACGCCAGAGAGTCCCCAGGCTCCGGCTGCTTCTGGGTTCCTCCTCGGTGCTGTCATTTCCCGTGGCAAAAAGGCTGGCTTTGATCCCAGCACTGCCTGGGACTGATTTTGACTCATTTTTGGAAGCCGTGGGAGGGCAGAGCCACCACCAGCCCAGCTGTGCTTGCTGTGCACAGATGATCCCTTGCGGGGAAGGTGTCACCTCCCGGCACCGCCCCAGGCTCGGGGCAGGCTGTCGGAAGCCTGGGGGCCAGCACACGGGCTGGGGGAGCAGCAGCAGCTCTCCGGGAGCAGCGGGGTGGGCTGGGGTCGGGGCTGGGGGGAGCCTGACCCAGGGCACGCTGCAGACTCAGCCCCAGCACTGACTGCTGGGGGCTGGCTGTACGGCTCCAGTGGGGTTAAATCCTTTCTCAGTCGGAGTCCAACTGGTTCAAGAGCTCAGATCTTGACTGGCATTCTCTGAACTCCTTTCCAAATCCCCTTGGCTTGTACTTTTTAGTTTTAGGACTGCAAAGCCGTGGAAAGCTTCTGGATCAGCCCTTCACAGGGACGGTGTTAGTCCAGGCACAGCAGCGCCCGTTCATCAGGCTGAGCTTGCACTGCTGGTCCCAAAGGGGACCGTGACAGAGAGAGAGCGGGGAGGTGTCCATGGCTGTCCCTGCCAAGGGTTCTGCTCCCGGGGACGTGGCTCCCCAGCTGCCCGAGGAGGGCACAGTGGGAACATGGTCAGGACAAAACGGGGGACCCTTAGTGACTGCCACTGCTTGTCTGTGGGTACAGGGGTGCACAGGCAGCCCCCGGCCCAGGCAAAGCACTCCTGTGGGGAGGGACCTTAGCCAGGAGTGACGTGACACCAAGGGCAGTGCCACCCCGGAGTGCCCGTGCACCACAAAGGGACCCTGTCTCTCATCCTCCTTTCTGCCAGACCTGCCCAGACACTGCTTACCTGAGAAAAAATTAATTTCTTTGGTGTCCTTCCCTCCTGCAAGGCAGAGGAGGGTTGGGCAGGTCAGGGAGCCTGGCAGAGAGTGCTGACCCCGGAGGGGGCCGGGTGTCAGCTGTGGCAGCAATCACGGAGCTCCTGCCACGGCCTGGCCCCGGGGAGCGCAGGTTCGTGGGCAGTGTCTATTTATAGAGCCCTCTGAGCACAGCAATCATTTCCCTGGAGCTGAGAGCAACAGGAAATGCCAAACGGATCGAGGATGAGCATCTGCTCCCCCAGCCCCTGTGCTGAGTGTTGTGAGCACCCAGCCTGGCCTCGCTCATGGGTCCTGTTTGAGCACCTTGCTCTGGGGACACGCCAGCCTGGCAGGGTCACACGGGGTGACATGGGGAGCCAGGCAGGAGGAAACGCTGGGCACCTGGCCTGAGACAAGGGCTCGTGGCCCCTGCCCACCTGCATGGGGCTGTGGCTGCACTGCCCTGCTCCAAAGCCCCTTCTCCCACAGGAACGATCCCTCTGCTTCTTTCCTCAGCCTGTGGCTGCCCCACAGCACCCCGCACAGAGCAGAGACCTGGCAGGACCAGGGCACGGCTCCAGCTCCCAGCCCATCAGAACTCAACCATCAGCAGGGCCAACAGCAGGACTCAGAGGTGATGTCCGGCTCCCAGGGCTGCCGGGGCTCCTGGGGCTCCCCGGGCTGTGCTGCAGCTCTGGGACTCGACAGGGACACATGGGGAGCCCTGCGCCAGGCGTGTGCTGCAGAGCCCTGGGCATCAGCCCATCCACACCTCTCCATCCAGGGGATGCTTCTCCTCTCCTTGGTCACTCCCAGCTTTTCCAGAAAGCCCCTTCCAGGAGGGCTGCTGCCGAAGGGAGCTGTCCTCGTCTTCAGATTTTGTCGGTCTCTGTGGGGACCCTGACCCGCAGGAGACGCCTGCAAAGGCTCATCCCATGCGCTTCACCGTGCCCAGGAGCTGCTGTGGTTCCCCCAGCAGGGGGGATGCTCCTGGCTGCACTGGGGATGCAGAGAGTTGCATCTCCCTCTGGAAAGATGTCCCCAAAAGGAAAAACCGCGGGATCCCTTCCACAATCCCTCTTCAGGCTGCGGGAGGGGGGAGCCACAGAGGGATTGTCCCTGCCAGGCTGTCCAAAGAGGGGATCATCTCAGCCTGTGGCACATCCCAGCACAGACACCGCAGGGCTCCTCGTGGTTCTGCTGGCCCCACGGGATGGAGACAGACCCCATGGAGCCCCAAGGGCCGTCTCTGCCGGGAGGAGGCTCGGGGAGGTTTCCCTCAGCACAGAGTGGGTGTCTTTGGCGCAGGTTGGTGGCCAGGGTGGGGTTGCAGACTGCGGGGAAGGGGGGTCTGGGCAGAGCCGGAGGCACCGGGGCAGCGGGGCAGGGACCGTGAGGGTGGTCCCACATCACCATCGGGCCCCTCGGCGAGCAGTGGGGTCGGGACCAGTTGGGCTGGGGCGGGAGCCCACCTGCACATCCCCAGGGCTGCCCTCAAAGAGCAGCGCTGGCAGCGGCAGCGCGGCCTCGAGAGGGAAGCGCTGGAGATGGAGAGCAGAGGAGAGGGAGAGCAGAGCCCTCGGCTGCTGCCACTTCACGGCACCGTCTTCATGATACGGCGTTGCCTTGACAACTGCGAAGGGTCTTTTACTGCCTGTCGGCTGCTGAGACAGGAGCGGGGGGATGCGGGGGGGGGAGAGCATTAACTCCCAATTCCTCAAAGTGGTTTGCACCCCGTGAGAGGCGGCCGGCGGGTGAGAACACCGGGACATCCCCGCCCCGGCAGGCTCTGGGCATGGACTGCCCGGCCAGGGAGCCCTGTGGCTGTGGAGGGCCAGCACTGCTGAGTGACCCCAGCAAGGGGTGGGCTCCCGTTCCCCCCCTCGCTGTGCCTCGCCGTGACCTTGGCATCAATCAGCAGCCTTGGCCACCTCGTGGCGTGGTGTGGCCTTGGACGAGTGCCTGAGATCAGCTGGGCTTGTCAGCCTGATCAATCAGTCTGCCGGGCAATTAGGGCTTTGTGTCATCTGCCTCCATTAACACCCGCTGTCCTGGCCCTGCTCACGGCTTTCCCCGGCAGGGAACGATCCTGTCTCAGCTCTGCACACAGCACAGCCTCTTCCCCAGCCACAGCTCCAGGATGGGGCTGGTTTCACACCCAGGACCTCCTGGCACAGCAGAAGAGAAACATTTGGTCCTGCTGGGTCAAAGAAGTGACCGTAGGGATGCACACATGTGGGGTTTGTCCCTTATTTATGGGCAGTGTGGTTGATGCACGTGGTCCTCAGCACTGCAGGCACGCATGGCACTGCCCATGCCACCCTTCTTGTCCTGAAAGGCTGGGCCGGAGCCTCAGATGTGTCCTGAAAGAAACACAGACTTGCTGCCTGGAACTGCTCCCGAGCTCACAGCCACTGTGTGAGGAGCCTGGAGGGGATGGGACAGGGAGCCGAGCTGCCTGCAGAAGGACCAGAGGCTCCTGGAGGTGTGATCACCTCGCCTGATTTCAGGCAGCTCAGCTGGAAGGACGTGTCCCACGCCACAGGGTCAGTGGCAATAACAAGCTGCTGGTAGAACAGACTCAGCTGACCTACTTTGGCCAGCCAAGGGCTGAAGGACACCCCACAGCCACCCCCGACACTGTCTAGACAAGGAGTGCCCGTCTGAGCACTGAACCCGACCGTGCCGGCCTGCCCCGGGCTGTGGAGGAGGGCTGGACCCAAACAGGGAGGGCCTGGACCCAAGGAGGGCTCTGGGACAGGCAGCCCTTGTTCTGCCGTGGCCCCGGGCTGGGCGCCGGCTGCACAGCAGACGGACCCGCGGGGCCAGCGGCGAGACGGCGGCCGGTCACCGAGGGCAGCCGGCACTGGCAAAGTCACTGCCCGAGGTTTGCTGGGGGACTGGAGGCAGCGTCCCCCTGGTGTGAGCAGGAGCCACGCTCATGATGTTGACAACGTTCATGTTCCAGCCAGTGGCCTGAGCGCCCCAGGGCTCCCAGCAGCTCGCCGTGCTCTGGATGAGCTGTCTGACATCAGAGCATCCCGCTCGGGAGCCCGTCTGCATCTCCCAGCCCTCCTGCTCCAGCCCTTCCCTGGTGCATGCGGGCACAAGCACTGCACCCACCAGCCTGGGGGCATCAGGTCACACTGGGGGACCCAGGGAACGGCTGGAGCTGGGCCAGGGCAGGGCCAGGCTGGGGAGCAGGGAAAGGTTCTTCCCCCAGAGGGTGCTGGGCACTGCCCAGGCTCCCCAGGGAATGGTCCCGGCCCCGAGGCTGCCAGAGCTCCAGGAGCGTTTGGACAGCGCTGCCAGGGGTGCCCAGGGTGGGACTGTTGGGGGGTCTGTGCAGGGCCAGGAGCTGGAATCCATGATCCCTGGGGGCCCCTTCCAGCTCAGGATGTTCTGTGATTCTGTGATTCTGCATTCTGAGTCCATTCACACACTGTGGGATGTACCCACACGGACAGGAATCCCCTGACACCCCAACCCGGCTGCATGGGTGACCCAGGGCCTGCAGGTCAGAAGCTCAGCCACAGCCAACAATCCTGTCCCTCTGACAGCTTTCAGGGGCTCTTTCAGCCCAGGGCAGTGGGACAGACCCCTTATGGCTCAGAATATTTCCCTGGATATTTCCTCTCATGAGCAAACAGCTTCTCCAGAAGGATTCCTGTGTCTAAATAGTGTGCGGACAAGCCCAAGTCTTTCTGAAACCCTGAGCAAAGAGGAGCCTCTGCTTTTTGGGGTCTCTGGACAGGAAGGATGCACCAAACTGGGCCCCAAGCACAGCACCTCTGCAGGATCCAGGAGCCATAAGATCGTCCATGGCTGGGGGCAGGTTCACATGGCTGCAGCTGATCCCTGAGCTTTCCCAGCCAGCTGCCATGCTCTAGTCCTGGCCACATCTGGAACGTGCTGGAATCCAGCTGTGAGCTCCAGGGTGTGATGGATCATGAATGGAACAGATCCCGCCTTGGCCCCCATGGCCCTGCAGAGCCCTGGGGGTGCAGCAGGACTCTCTGCAGGCCAGGTGTCGAGCAGGAGGGTTAAAGCTGAGCCCCAGCGTGACAAAGCACCGGGCTCCTGGTGGCTCCATGGGAGGGTTAAAGCCGAGCCCCAGCATGACAAAGCACCGGGCTCCTGGTGGCTCCATGGGAGGGTTAAAGCCGAGCCCCAGCGTGACAAAGCATCGGGCTCCTGGTGGCTCCATGGGAGGGTTAAAGCCGAGCCCCAGCGTGACAAAGCACTGGGCTCCTGGTGGCTCCGTGGGTGCTGGCAGCTCTCCAGCTGTTTGGCCACCTGTGGCAGCTGCTGCTTTCTCCAGGAGCTGCTGCTATTGCTTTTAAATTGATGATGCAATTGGGCCTTATTTAAAGCAACAGCTCTTTCCCTTCCAATTTTGCTTGGTGATGAATATTGGCTCTGCTTCTTTCCCTCTCTTTCCCTACCTCTTCACCCGGACTCT
The DNA here is from genome assembly GCA_013400735.1 of Pomatostomus ruficeps. NCBI lineage: Eukaryota > Metazoa > Chordata > Aves > Passeriformes > Timaliidae > Pomatostomus > Pomatostomus ruficeps. The sequence goes on along the minus strand of VYZT01020431.1, from coordinate 63,500 downwards.
GAAGTGCCCAGGGATGCGTGTGGAATGACTTTCTACCCATTGTCAGGCACTTACAGTATCCCATAAATAATCTACCACTTGTTTGGTCTAAATGTAATTAAGATCCTCACTCCATGCTTGGCGACACTGACCGGCCATAGCGCCGGTGATTTATGGGGCTGTATTGTTTGGGGCTTTAATTGCAGGCTGCAGCCTGGCCCTCCCCTGACAGCCTCTCCTAGGAATGATATGTTTACGCTGCAGAGGAGTTTGGGGTGATAACTGTATAAAGCGGTTTGATAACGAGGACCACACTCCTCACACAGAAACCTGTTGAAGGTGTTGCTGGAGGAGGCGGTTTGGAGAGCAGGGCAGGGAGTTCCCCAGAGAGAATCAGCTCCTTCCCATGCACGGAATATTTGCAGGCTGCCTGCGATTGTACTGATTGGTACAGAAAATTATGTGAGAGCTGCATTTTCCTTCAAATAATTTAACTCTGCGGATCCTGTGGGTATTTAGTGTGGGCTCTGTGCTGGGCACGGGGTGATCAGTCACGTTAAATCACATGGCTCTGCTGCCAGGGCCGGATTGGAGAGCGCTCTGGTACTCACTGTGCATATTCATGAAGGGGAATTAGGAATTCAGCCCCGCTGGGCAGCGGGCGAGCGCAACTTTGGTGTTTCTGTTGTGCCAAGGAGCCGGCGCGGCACGAACGTTCAGGTGGTGGGCACACCTGAGGTGACTCCCGACGCCTGCCTTGCCCTGTCTGCGGCCTCGCTCGGAGCCGGGGCTCATCCCTCCGTCCCTCCATCCCTCCCCATCCATTTGCCCGACTGCAGCAGCTCCAGGTTCTCCAGAGCCCGGCTGGGGAAGCCCGGGCTGTGCTCAGCCGTGCGTCTGCCCCCGTTCTCCCGGCACCTCCTCCCGTCCCCGCGGCTCTCCCGCACCTACACGCGCGGATCGCGAGCGAGCACAGCGCTCCTGCCCCTCTGCGGGGCCGTGCTCCCCTCTGCGGGGCCGTGCTCCCCTCTCCCCTGTGCTGAGCTCTGCGGGGCCGTGCTCCCCTGTGCGGGGCTCTGCCTCTCTCTGCGGGGCCCTGCCTCTCTCTGCGGGGCCGTGCTCCCCTGTGCGGGGCTCTGCCTCTCTCTGCGGGGCCGTGCTCCCCTGTGCGGGGCTCTGCCTCTCTCTGCGGGGCC
>VYZT01020431.1:32229-61903 GCA_013400735.1 Pomatostomus ruficeps | reverse complement strand
GCTGTGCTCCCCTCTCATGGGGCCCTGCTCCCCTCTGCGTGGCTCTGCTCCTCTCTGCGGGGCTCTGCTCCCCTGTGCAGGGCTCTGCTCCGCTCTCCCCTCTGCGGGGCCGTGCTTCCCTCTGCGGGGCTCTGCTCCCCTCTCCCCTCTGCGGGGCTCTGCTCCGCTCTCCTCTCTGCGGGGCTGCAGCAGCGCCCGCCAGCCTCTCCCAGCGCTCCCAGATAAGCACGATTAAATCCCTCGCTTATTTCTCCTCCACCTGAGCAAGGGCGTGAGGGACAGGAGGGGGGTCCTTATCTCGTTCTTATCTCCGGCGCAGCTGCTCTGGCTGAGGGGGGAGGCGGTCCCAGCCCCTGCTGCCGTAACCCGCGTCCCTGCCGAGCCCGACAATGACCCCGCGTGTAGGAACAGGGCCCTCCTCGCCGACACCCTCTGCCTTTCAGCCGGCACTGAGGCCTCCAGGAGAACCCTGAGGCTCCTGATCGCAGCAGATAGCGAGGGAAAGCCTCGCCAGTCCGGCTCCTGGTCTGTCACAGAGCTGCAAACAGATCTGCTCCACACCAGCTGAAAACCACAGCACACACAGCTCTGGCAGTGCTGCCCCTGCTCTCTCTGACAGACAGACAGAAAATCATCTTATCCCAGACTGGTTTGGGTTGGAAGGGACCTTAAAGGCCACCTAGAGCCCCCCCTACAATGGGCAGGGACACCTCCCACTGTCCCAGGCTGCTCCAAGCCCCGGCCAGCCTGGCCTGGGACACTGCCAGGGATCCAGGGGCAGCCACAGCAGCTCTGGGCACCCTGTGCCAGGGCCTAACCACCCTCTGAGTAAAGAACAACCATGATTCCTTGTGATTCCGAGCTCCAGAGGGACTGGTTGTTCCAGAAGTTTCTCCAGTTTATGGCCTTTGACCTCCATCTCTCAGCTGGACCCTCCCACAGCAGGGGCACTGCAGGGGCTGCAGCACCCCATCCTCAGCTGTCCTCAGGCACCCAGGCCTGCAGTCAGAGCCTCTCAGGCTGGGAAGGAATCTCTGGATGCAAACAATTCCCAGGGGCTCAGGGCGCTGGTGGTGTGCGTCTCCTCGGGAGAGAATGAACATTCTGTTCATCAGTGCGTGAGCAGAGCCGGCAGCTCCGGGTGCTGCGGGGCCCTGTGGCCCCTCTCAGCTGGAAACCCTGCAGCACATCCCCAGAGCTCCTGGGTTCCTCCAGGGGCTGCCCCTCCACACATCCAGCTGCAGGATGCTTCCATCCGACTGATTTCCAGCTGAAATCCAAGCAAGACTGATGGAAAACCTTTCCTTCCCTTTCCAATCTCTTGGCCCTTGCCTGGCCCTGGACCCTGTTTGAATTGGGCTAATTCGGGGTTATTTGGCCTCTGCAGGGCTCTTGGTCAACCACAGAGCACCCTGGGTGCGGCCACTCCTGTATCTGTGCCAAAAGCACCGAGCTCCCTGTGCAGAGCCCTGCTCAGGCATTGGGGTAAATGTTGGGACCTCCTGGCAAAGCCTGCTCAGATTTCCCGATGGGAAGTGCTGTCCCAGGACTGGAATAGAACCATGGAATCATCAAGGCTGGGAAAGCCCTCTGTGACTGAGTGCAGCCATCAGCACAGCGCCGATGTGTCACCACTGAGCCACGTCCTCCATTCCACATCCGCCCTCTGAACGCTCCCAGGGCTGCTGGATTCCCCCGGCCCAGGCAGCCTGAGCCGGTGCTGGGAGCAGAGGGCATCAGAGAAGTGTCCCCAGCAGGGGATGGTCCTCTGGTCCCTGGAGAGCTCAGCCACCACCCATGGGGCACTGGGCAGGCCCCAGCGCTGCCGTGCCCGGCAGGGGACGAGGTGCCCAGCACAGGGTGGCTTGGGGACAGCAGCCTGCCGAAGCTCTGTCACCTCTCCTCGAGGGTGACACACCCACAGCTGCGCTCTGCCAGGAGATCTGGGCTCCCCGGGCAGATCCAAGTGCTGGACCTTGGCACGGCCCTCTCTGGGAGGGGTGAGCACCCACCCAGCCCCGTGGCACAGGGCCATGGGCAGAGCTCAGCAGGAGCTGCCCCACCGTGTTCCACCATCCCCCATGCCGTGCCAAGGGAGGGAGAAGGGCAATCCCAGTGACCAAGATGGAAAATGCTCCTTGGGACCTCGATGGATGGTGAGGTACACAAAGATTCCCATCCCTGGAAGTGTTCAGAGCCAGGTTGGACAGGGCTTGGAGCACCCTGGTCTAATGGAAGAATTCCCTGCCCATGGCAAGGGGTTTGGAATTAGGTGACTTTTAGGGTCCTTTCCAACCCAAACCATTCTGTGACTCTGTTCTCATTCCCTCTCACACGTGGAGCACCCGAGCCTTGCCTGGAGCAGGGGTGAGGGGACACTGAGGGGTCTGGGATGTCTCATCACTGCTTTGCTGCTTCCCTTTGCCTTTTGGCTCAGAGCAGGGCAGGGGTGCCCAGAACAACACCAGGGCAGGCAGGAGGGGCCAGAGCCAGTGTGGGACCCCCAGGGCAGTGGGGCAGAGATGAGACCCCCAGAGATGCCAGAGCAGGGACCTTTGGGGACAGCTCTGGGCTCGATGCAGTGGCACCCCTGGGGTCTCCATGGGGCTCTGGAGGGTGACTCTGCCTGGGACACACAGCGAGGGAAGGGGCTGAGAGAAGAGCAAAGCCAGGCTGCAGTTCCGGCCCCCCTGACACCACGTCCATCACATCCCCTGCCCCAGGGCTTCGGGTTTCCTTTCAGACGCTTCTAAAAATCCAGTTTTGGCCCTTTGATAAACACCTGTGCATTTGCACACGAACATCTTCACACTTCAGACATTCCCAGACATTTTGTGATCCCTGGAAGTGTTCAGGGTGAAGCTGCTGGGGGCTCTGAGCAACCATGGCTAGCGGGAGGTGTCTCTTCCCACGGCAGGGGGTTGGAACAAGTTGAGCTTTGAGGTCCCTTCCGACCCAAACCCTTCTGGAATTCTGCGATTCCCTGACTCCGTGATTTGTTATGCACCCCTGTGTGCTGACACCCCTGTGCACCCCACGTCCAAATCCGATGCCAAGCACCTGGCAGGGGAGAGGAGAGGCTTTGGAGCCCCAGCAGCCCAGTCGCTCCTGCCCTCACACCTGGGCTCTGTCTCGCCCCTCTGCCTCCCCAGCACACACATTAAGGGATTACGCTGTCATCTTTTCAATCTCTCTGTCAATAGATTTCTTTTTTTGCCAGCCGATTTTTTTCCCGGCTCGAGCTCTTTCACTTCATTAATACACCCAGAAGGGAAGAGCAGCTGCCTGCATTGTCTGGCTATGAAAATTTCTTGCGCTGCTGGATTTGTAAAACAACTGATTAAAGACAATGCAATTAATTATTCCTTGATGAAATAGTGGAAATTATCCTGAAAAATGAAGAAATTTAGCAGTGGAACACTAAATCCCCATAATTATGTCATTTCTACAAAGGGGGCAGGGAGGTGAAGTATAAAAATAAAACCCAGCCGCAGTCTTTGTGCCGGCGCCTCGCTGGGTGCCCGGGGACGTGGTGCCCTCCCCGGGCTCCTGCCTTGGATGTGCCTCAGGATAGCCCAGATCCCCCGGAGAGCCCCTGGCACAGGCAGGGAGCACCGGCTGAGGGTCCCTGCAGAGCCAGGCCAGGCTTCTCCCTGCGCTGGGTGGGTGTGAACATCCAGCTGTGCTTGCTGCATCCAGCTGTGCTTGCAGCATCCAGCTGTGCTTGCTGCATCCTCCGTCATGGGGCAAGTGCCCACGCCCTGGCACTGCCACCGCTCCTGCTGGGATGGCCTGGAAGGTCTGAGACCCCTTGGAGAGGAAGTTGTGGCTCAGCTTTCCTCACCCTCACAGGAGCCTCTCCTGGCCCCCCACGCTGTGTCCTACCCAGCAGCACTGCGGCCATCCATGGGGACACCCCCTGGGCTCCCGGGGAGTGCCCCTCAGTGCCCGGTGTTCCAGCTGTGCCTCAGGCCCCGGGGGTCACCCAGCTGGGCTCCTGGGGCCGTCCCCAGCACCATCACCGGGGGATTATGAAGTCACTGTGGCTGGGAGGGACCTCCGGGATCACCAAGCCCAGTGTTCCACCGAGCACCCCCTGCCCACAATCCACGTCCCGAGGTGACAAATCTGCTCCTGTTCTGAGCATTGCCAGGTGCACCCGCCCCCCGCAGCCTCCTCTGCCCCATGTGCTCCTCTGGCTCTTGCCACACCGTGCTCCACGGGCCAGCCCCTTTCTCACCACTGATTCCTGGCTCATCTTTCCCTCCTTAAACTCTGGATCCTCCTGCCAGCGGCTCTCGCTGTCCTGGCTGCCTCCCCTGTGCTTTCCCTGGCTGTCTCTTCTTGTTCCCGTCCCTGATAGAGCCGTAACTCTGGGAGGAGAGCTGGCCCCAGCCCCGCTGCACCTACCCTGACTCTGCATCCCCATCCCGTGTGCCCGTGCCCGGCAGAGCAGGGAGAATCCCGTGCCCGGGAGGAAAGGGCAGTGCTCAGTCCCGGCCCCGGGAGGATGGGGCAGTGCTCAATCCCAGCCCCGGAGCAGGGGGCAGTGCTCAATCCCATTCCCAGGAGGAGGGGGCAGTGCCCAGTCCCGTGCCCTGAGGATCAATCCCATGCCCAGGAAGAGGGGGCAGTGCTCAGTCCCATTCCCAGGAGGAGGGGGCAGTGCTCAATCCCATGCCCAGGAGGAGGGGGCAGTGCTCAGTCCCGTGCCCGGCGCGGGGGAGGCAGGAGGAACGCGTGGCACGGGGAGAGGATGTGCCTCCTCCTCACTTGCAGCTGGGGACTGTTGATTTTATTTATTTATTCTATTCTGAGATTTATCAAACGTGGGACTGGAGCCTTCCCGAGCCTGGTGTGCGTGGAAGGAATCCAGGCCCCACACACCACCTGCCGAAATGTAATTACCAGATGCGTTAAATGAATAAATCTTCCGGGCACCATTTTCTGTCGGTGCTGCAAAAACCACGGGGAGCCTCCGACTGCTCCGCGCTGCCGGTGCCACCTCTGAGCCCCTGGGAGCGCCGGGCACTGGGGCTGGACAGGTCTGCACCGGGCTCCTCCAGGGTCTCACCTCTGCTCTGTCACTGTCAGGACATTTGGGAGCAGCTTTTTGTCCCTTGGTCATTCCCAGCTTGGGGGCTGGACCTGCAATGGAGGCCCTGCCTGTGGTAGGGATGCTGCAGCTCCAGGGGTGGCACAGCAATGGATTCATGGAGTCATGGAACCGTGGAATGGCTTGGGTTGGAAGGAACCTTAAAACTCATTGTGTCCCTCCCTGCCATGAGCAGGGTCACCTCCCACTGCACCAGGCTGCTCCCAGCCCCATCCAGCCTGGCCTGGGACACTCTGCAGGCACAGCTTCCCTGGGCAGCCACTCCCCGCGGGATATTGGGTGGATCACTGGGAAGGGGTGACCGGGGTGGTGCAGGCACAGCTTTGGTGAGAGAGGAGCAGTGCTGGGGCCTGGGGGTGGGACAGAGTCCTCACCTCACCTTGGAGAGCAGACACCCTCACCACAGACCCGGCGTCAGGAGCGGGTCCTGGGTGATGAGGGATCCCTCGGGATGAGTTCTGTCTCTTTCTGCAGGAAAAAGAAACCTGGAACCTGCCCAGAGCAGCTGTGGCTGCCCCTGGATCCCTGGCAGTGCCCAAGGCCAGGCTGGATGGGGCTGGGAGCACCTGCGACAGTGGGAGGTGTCCCTGCCATGGCAGGGGTGGAAGGAGATGTTCTTTGAAAGTCCCTTCCAACCCAAACCACTCTGTGATCCTCTGATTCTGTGTCTGGCCTTTCTCCGAGCACCAACTGCTCTCCTTTTAGAGCTTTCAGCTGGAAACAAAGCATGAAAAGTTCAACTCATCACGTGCTGGTTGATATTTTTCTAATTCCAGTTAAAAAAAAAAAAAGTCAGCGATAGAAGTGGAGGCGTGAGGAGCCTGGGTGTTGAGGACAGCTCGTAAAAATTGTTTTGCACCCATTTTCTGACCATTTCTACTAATCACATACCATGAAATGAACAGTTTGCAAACACCCTATGGGCTGAAATTTGTTTGCATAAACTATTCAGTGAACACTTGCAGATAACAAATTCATTTGCAGAAATCAGGATCAGCTTCTCAGCAACTTGCAAATGGGAAATAAAAAAAAAAAAAAGGGAAAAATAAAAACCTTCAATGAATCGTGCACAAGGAGCTCCTTCCTGCAGGACCAAAGCCCAGCCATGCAGATGATTTTGGTGGTGGTGCAGAAGAGCTGCAGAGAGGGAGGGCCAGGAGAGAAAGAGGGGAATGGCTTTTGGTTGTTTTTAGTTTAAAAAATAAAAAGTCTCGGGTGGGTCATGTCAGAGGATTCCCAAGGAAATGGGGAGGATTTCAGATCCAAGTTCCAGGAGAGCTCCCGGGAGTCTGTGTGCAGTACCAAGGGACGGGGCTGTAAATCAACCCTTTGAACACAATCCTCTTCTGGTTTCTAAACAGAGCAGAAATATTGGAAATGTGACCTTTCTGGGTGCTGCCAGCTGCTTAACCCAGCCACGGCTCCTGCTCCGTGGGACCCCCTGGGGAACCTGTGCCAGGAAACACCAGAGCAGATCCCTGCTGGGGATGGGGAGAGCAGGGCCCCAAACCCCCTCTGCCCCCGGGAGAGCTGTGCTGGGTGCTGCTGGAGTCTGAGCCTGCATTTTCCCCGTGCTTCCCTCAGCCATCCCCGCTCCTGGAGCTGCTCTGGGCTTGCTGTTCTGTAGAAAAGACAAATGCAATCGGACTGGCGGGGAGCGCAGCTCTCCCACAGCAGACAAATGGAGTACAAAGTCAACTTTCCAACCATCATTTTTCCTTAAAAAAACAAAAAAGAAACGATTTTTCCCCTGCAAACAACCAAATTTGATTTCGGACACTTTTTCACATTGTAAATGCTGCTTGATTCTCCTTGCTAACCCTCCCCTGCTGAGCAGGACGTGCTGAGGATGCCCTAAAGCTCCAAAGGGGTGCAGGAACTGACCCACCTCAGCTGTGAGGTCACAGAGGGACCCTTCAGAGGGTGCTGAGGCCCTGGCACAGGGTGCCCAGAGCAGCTGTGGCTGCCCCTGGATCCCTGGCAGTGCCCAAGGCCAGGCTGGACGGGGCTGGGAGCACCTGGGACACTGGGAGGTGTCCCTGCCATGGCAGGGGTGGCACTGGATGGATTTTAAGGTCCCTTCCAGCCCAAACCCTTCTGTAACTCTGATTCAGAGAATCCCAGACTGCCTCAGGTGGGAAGGGCCCCAGGAGACCCTCCAGTCCAACCTCCGTGCTCAAGCAGGGTTCCAGAACAATCCCCCAGGGTCCTGTCCTGGCCCCCTCGCTGCTGCTGACCTGCCCTGCTTCCCCTGCTGTGCTGGTGCCATCACCACGGGCTGTGCCCGCTGCTCTGGGTGTTCCTCTGCTGGCACTGGGGCAGAGCTGTCTCTGCTCAGCTCAGTCCATCACTGGGCAGCTCCTGGGGCTCGGTGTGGCACCCCCAGTCCTGGGGTCAGTTCTGGGCCCCTCAGGACAAGAAGGACACAGAGGGGCTGGAGTGTGTCCAGGGCAGGGAACAGAGCTGGGGAGGGGCTGGAGAATCCGGAGGGAGCTGGGAAAGGGGCTCAGCCTGGAGCAAAGGAGGCTCCGGGGGCCCTTCTGGCTCTGAACAACTCCCTGACAGGAGGGGGCAGCCGGGGGGGTCGGGCTCTGCTCCCAGGGCACAGGGACAGGAGCACAGGGAACGGCCTCAGGGTGGGTATTGGGAATAATTTCTCCAAGGAAAGGGTGGTCAAGCCCTGGCACAGCTGCCCAGGGCAGGGGTGGAGTCCCCATCCCTGGAAGTGTTCAAAAAATGAGCAGCCATGGCACTTTGTGATGTGGTTTAGAGGTGGGATTTGGTTTCAAGTTGGATTTGATGAACTCGGAGCTCTTTTCCAGCCTTAATCCTTCGTTCCGTGACTCTGTGATTTGAGTGGTGCTGGGGCTGAGGGCAGAGCAGCTCCCGGCACCTGCAGCAGAGACCCCCCGACCCCGGGGTGGGCACCAGGGCAGCGAGGGACCAACAGCTGCTGATGGGACAGAAAACAACCGACACCCCCCGAGACACCCCATGAGCTCCGGGACCTCCCCCGTCCTTCTCCGCCTGCCCTGTGCCAGCCAACGGGACCCCGCCGCCCGCAGCGAGCCCACCCCCCTCCGGCTCCGACTTTCCAGGAAGGAACTGAGCTCCAGGAATTAAAAGCTTTGCAGTGAGATGTGACAAAAAGGAAGAAAATGCCTTCAAACGCGCCTCCTTCATCTCTCCCAGCACTTCACCTTTCCGTCGGCTTCAGTTATTTCACAGCCTCTGGAAAAGAAGAAGGAGGAAAAAAAAAAAAAAAAAAGCCGGTTAGGAACTTGCTGAATAAATCATATCCATTCCCTCCCCCACCTCCCTCCTTTCTTTTGTGCAAATCAAAGGCTGGGAGCTGCCAGGAGCTGACAACGGTGCCCCCAGCCCCCACCTCGCCGTTCCTCACGGCCCCCGTGCTCGGGAACTTTGGGGGAATACGCGGCGCTTTCAGAGGCAAATCAAACTCTGACAGCGCAGCCGGAGGGACGCGGGGGGAAGCGGCAGCGCGTCGCGGCTGTCGCTCCTGCAGGCGCTCGCTGCCTGCTCCCCGTGGGTCTTGTAGTTTGGAAACAAGGTACCGAACATGTGGGGAAGGCTGATAATCTCCAAAGTGTCTGTGATTAAGTGAAACCAGCAAATTGAGATGCTTAGACAATTAGTAATCTTGGCGTGGAGGAAAAAAATAAGAAAAAAAAAAGAAGGAGGAAGAATCAAAGAAGAACGGAGGGTTTGGGGTTTATTTTTATTTGGTTTTATTTATCTTATTTTAGCCCTCCCTCCCTCTCCCGTCCTTCTAATTTCCTAGGCTTGTTCCAGTTGGATTTGAAGCGAGGGCGAAGCGGAGCCCCGAACGGCGACTGTGGGAGCGGGGCCGGGCCCCGCGGTGCTGCTGCGGGCACAGAGGGCACTCGGGGGGCTCCGGCCGGTGTGCCCGGGCCGCCAGCCCCGCTCCCATCGCTGCCTCCCCGCCGCCGGGCCGTGGCTCCGTGCCCATCCAGCTCTGTGCCCACCCAGCCCTGTGCCCACCCAGCCCTGCTCCCATCGCTGCCTCCTCGCCGCGGAGCCATGGCTATGTGCCCACCCAGCCCTGTGCCCACCCAGCCCTGCTCCCATCGCTGCCTCCTCGCCGCGGAGCCATGGCTATGTGCCCACCCAGCCCTNGGCGCAGCCGCGCCTCTGTGCCCGTCCACCCCCGAGTCCACCCAGTCCCGAGCCCACCCAGCCCTGTGCCCACCCAGCCCCGCTCCCATCGCTGCCTCCCCGCCGCGGGGCCGTGGCTCCGTGCCCATCCAGCTCTGTGCCCACCCATCCCCGTTCCCATCCAGCCCGAGTCTACCCAGCCCCGTGCCCACCCAGCCCCCGAGCCCACCTAGGCCCGAGCCGGCCGAGCTGGGCTGGGGGGCTCTGCCCACGCCCGGCCCCGCTGGATGCTCGATGCCAAAGCCACTGCCCAGCAGAGCCGGGGCTGCCCTATTCCCCGGCTCTGCTGCCCCGCAGAGCCTCGCAGCGCGGTGCAGGCGGTGCCTGTGGCATTCAGGAGGAGGGTCCCGCCTGTGCCAGGTGCTGTCCCCGCTGCTGTGTGCCCAGTGCCCCGCTGTGCTCCGTGCCACCCTGCTGCCAGGGTAGGGCACAGCTGGCAACACACGGTAGAAAACTGGCCAGAAGCAGGGCAGGGGGGCTTGCTGGAGCCACAAGGAATCATGGAATGGGTTGGGTTGGGAGGGACCTTAAATCTTATCCCACCCCTGCCATGGACGGGACACCTTCCACTGTCCCAGGCTGCTCCAAGCCCCGGCCAGCCTGGCCTTGGGCACTGCCAGGGATCCAGGGGCAGCCAGAGCTGCTCTGGGCACCCTGTGCCAGGGCCTCTGCACCCTCCCAGGGAACCATTCCTTCCCAATATCCCATCCATCCCTGCCCTCCTTCAGGTTAACGCCATGCCCCCTTTCCCTGTCACTCCATGCCCCTGTGGAAAGGGCTCCGGCCTCCTTGCAAGCCCCCTCAGACACTGGGATGGGGATTCCAACGTCCCGGTAACTTTGGGAAATTCTCATGCCATCCCTGTGCCCCTGCACCCTTCGAAAGCCAATCCCGGTGCCGGTGCCATGGGCTCTGCCTCACCCAGCTGCCTTTGGTGTCCCAGGTGTGACTCCAGAGCTGCTCACGCCGTCTCCCTGGGGTGAGCTGCCCATCCTGGGCCAGACTGGACCTTTGTGGGGCTCAGGAGCAGCGTCACTCCAGACCTGGGGGAGAGCGCAGCCGGCTCAGTCTGCAGCCAAAGCGCGTCAGGGCTGCGCGTCCTCGGGGACCCACCCGGCTCCTCAGGAACCCCCATCTCCCCTCAGCAGAGAGGGCCCTGGGGCACTGCCAGCCATCAGCCATCAGTTAACGTGGGCAAGGACTCAGCCTGCAGTGCCCGCTGTGCCTCCCCTGCCCGCAGCTCCTGCCCTGCCAGCCCCTGCACTCCAGGGGAGCTGTGTCAGGACCTGGCTGTTGGCTCAGGCTCCTGCCCTGGACTCTCAGGTTTCTCACCGTGTTGGCTCTCTCAGCTTGGCAGAAGCTCTGCATTTGCAGGACTCTCCTACAGCTGGAGCTGCCCCGGCCTCCCAGGCTGCCCATGGGACCTGCCAGCCCTGCCAAGAACTCAGGGGGGAGGACAATATCTTGTCACTCCGAGGAGCGGGAGATGCGCCGCTGGGAGCTGCTCCTCCCAAACCGAGGTGTCTAAAATAGGGACCTCTGGGTTCAACCCCAGCTCCCTATGCCAGAGCCATCCAGAGGCCTCGAGGATGCCCAGAGGTGCCTGACCATATCCACAGCCACGTTCCTTCTTGCTCAGGGGAGCTGGAAGGTGGCCTGGAGAGCTGGATGCCCTCTCCATCCTCCCACTGCCCTCGTAGCTGACATTGGTTTTGCCCCTTCGTGACACTCGACTGCCACTTTTCAAAGGCAGCTCAAGCAGCCCTCTGTACATCACTTTTTGACCAAGTTTCATTTCTTTTTCCTTCATCTCCTGCCTCTTTATTTGTTTAGAGTTTTATCTCTGGGATTCCAATTCCTCCTCAGGAGGTTGTTGCATAAGTAGCCTCCATACTGATTGCAAGGATTTTAATTTGGTGGCTTTCATCTTAAGCTGTTTCTAAGGCACTTCCCATTTGTTTAAAATCACCCTGCCTAAAGCCTGCGAACTGTTTTTCTGGCTTGATACTTCCCAAAGGGCTCTGGGACTTAATTAGAGTGCCTGCTCCTTTGTGGTTCAGTGACAGTTGTCTGGATTAAGTCAAGAGTTGCCACTTCACTCCTGTGCCCCAGACCTGCATTTGCAAAGCTCTGACATTGGACATCTCCCCTGCAGCTGGGATCTTTTAGCTCACAGGTACCACGCTCAGGTCTGCTCTGTAGCCCCCCTGAGACCTCCTGGTCCCTGGCTGTGAGAGCCAGGGGCACACGGGACCCCGTGGAGGACACAGGACCCCATGGAGGACATGGGCCCCAGGGGACAGGACCAGACTCCTCCAGCCAAGGTGAGGATGGGCACCAGCCCAGCATCCAGCAGCCCCTTTTGAGGGGCTCTTTAGCACCTCGCTGTGCTCGAGGCCGAAGGGAGAGCAAACCAAGGAGCCTGAGCAGAGCAGGGAGGGCTGGAAAGGGGAATTCACACTGACTTGCCATCCCCGTGGCTGCTGCTGCAGCCCCGGCTGGGATGGGAGCAGAAGGGCACAGTGAGAGATGCAGCCTGCCAGGCTGAGCCCTCCCTGCATGGCACCCAGAGCTGCCGGAGCCCCCCAGAGCAGCTGGAGCCCCCCAGAGCTGCAGGGTGTCCATGGGGCTGAGCCTGGGGATGCAGGACTGGCTCCAGGGAGGCACGAGGCCCTGTCACAAGGTGTGTCACAGCCAGAATTCCAGTGAGAATGGTGCCTGTCCCAGCTGGAACTGAGCTCTGGCACCCCCCCTGCCACCCCCACTTCTGGTCCCGATCCCACCCATCCCCTTCTCCTCTCTGAGGGTGCTCCAGGGCCTGGCGTTCTCCCCGCTGGGAGGGAGTCAGCCTCCGGCCAGCCCTGACATCCTGCACAGCGGGGGTGTCTGCCTGGCCCCACCTCTGCTTTACAGGATGTGATTGATGCTGATTTAATTGGTGTTGGTTTAATTGGCTCATCCAGCTCCCATATGTGTTGGGAGGGGGCCAGGGAGAGCATTAAAGGATCATTACACATTACGAGCATCTTTCCCCATCTCCTCTGTGCTCCTTCTCCTCCCTCACACTTCAGAGCACCAGGACACTCCAGCGTGAGGTGGGAACCTCTTCTGGGAATGCTGACTATGGGAATCCTGTTGGAACAAGACAAAATGGACCGGGCCTGGAGCCACCTGGTCTAGTGGAAGGTATCCCTGCCATGGCAGAGGGTGACCTGGATGATTTTTAAGGTCTCTTCCAACCCAGGCCAGGAGGGGGGTGACCTGCACTGTGTAGGGGCAGTGACAGGGCTTCCCATGGGGTGGCATGTCCCACACCTGGGCAGAGGAAGGAAGGGCCAGGGAGGGATGTCGGGATCCTGTGTGCTCTCTGTCCTCCAGACATTCGAGTTCCAGGCTCAGCTGTCACCCTCAGCCCACGTGGGCATCACCCTGGTGCCAGCTGCTCCTCCTGTCCCTACCCTGGGGCAGGGCTGGCACACATCCCCTTCCTCCTGGAACCCTCTGAGAGTGGGGGAGAGACTAAACCACCCCTTCTTTTCCCTGCTGGAGCTTCTCTGACCTCCAGGCCTCGGCTTTGGGCACAGACACCCCCAGCCCTTTGCAGTGGCAGCGTCCCTGAATCTCGAGCGCCTCCTCCTATTCCATCACATTCTCCAAACTCCCCGCTGGGAGCCCGGCTGTGCCCGACACCCACGGCCAGCACCAGGGTGTCCCCACAGCCCCTTCCTGCCAGCTGTGCCCGTGCTGGCAGCACCGCAGGGCAGAGGCAGCTCCCAGCTGGGCAGAGCAGCAGCAGCAGCGCCGCGGTGCCGCCCGGGCCCCCTGCAGCGGTGCAGATGTCTCCAGACCCGAGTCAGGAATCCGCCGGAGCTGCTCATTCCGTGCCCTGCGGATGCTGCCGAGGAAAGAGCTCGTACCGGTGATGAGCGCTGCAGGAGAGCCCTGCCACGGCGGGCACCACACGTGCCGAGGGAGCAGCTCCTGCAGCCCAGGGCGTGCCCACAGCTCCCGCAGCCCCGGGCGTGCCCACCGCGGCCTCTAGGCTGCTGCCGGGCTCCCGGGCATGCCCAGCTCCCCGAGGGTGCTGCCGGGCTCCCGGGCGTGCCCAGCTCCCGCTCAGCTGCTGCCGGGCTCCCGGGCGTGCCCAGCTCCCGCTCAGCTGCTGCCGGGCTCCCGGGCGTGCCCAGCTCCCGCTCAGCTGCTGCCGGGCTCCCGGGCGTGCCCAGCTCCCGCTCAGCTGCTGCCGGGCTCCCGGGTGTGCCCAGCTCCCCGAAGGTGCTGCAGGCAGGGACCAGTAGCTTTTGGGCTCTTCCTCCACTCCAGCAGGGAAAAGAAGGGGTGGTTTAGTCTCCCTGCCATCCTTAGGGGTTCCAGGAGGAAGGGGATGTGTGCCAGCCCTGCCTCAGGGAGGGGACAGGTTTCACCCAGGAGGAGCAGCTGGCACCAGGGTGATGCCCACGTGGGCTGAGGGTGACAGCTGAGCCTGGAACTCGAATGTCTGGAGGACAGAGAGCACACGGGATCCCGACATCCCTCCTTGCCTCTCCTTTCCTCTGCGCGGGTGTGGGACACCCCTCCCCACGGGAAGTCCCTGTCACACTCACTGCCCCTGGAGAAGGCAGCTGGGGACACGGAGTGGGGGATGATGGTCCCAGGGCTGGTCAGGAAGGTCCCTGCCTGCCCCATGAGGAGGTGACCTGGGGGATCTTTCCCCTCTACCCAGAGCCCGCTCTCCTGCCCTGCCCTGGAGATCGCTCCGGAAGGAAAGCCCAGCGAGTTGCGCTGGAGTCCTGGAGCCAGCGAGCGCTGAGCTCGGTGTGGGCTCCGGGAGGAGCTGGCTGGGGAGCACGGCCACGCTGCCAACTTGGCACAGCGCAGGCAGCAGCCCAGTCCCAAGCCACCCAAGCTGTTGGGAGTGGGTATAAAACAGACCCTGCTGGCCAGGTCCCAAGGGGAAGAGCTGACTTGGGCAGGAAACATCATCGCTGACATTTCAGAGTGGGGGAAGAGCGCCCAGTTGGCAGGCGGGGAGAGCAGAACTGGGCACCCAGCACCTCCTCCCCCTCGGGGCCCCTTTCCCAGGCCTCTCCTCTGGCTCCATCTCCCAGGGCTGTGTCCCTCAGTGTCCCCAGGCCAGCCCAGGCTGCCCCGCTCCTGCCACGGCCGCTCACCATGGCTGACAGGGAACCGCTCGGTGCCAACCCTCCCCAGCACCCTGGGATCCGAGCCACCCCCGTGACCAGCGTGTGCCAGGGACAGGATCCACGGTGCTGCCTGTCCCACACCAGTCTGGGACACAGGACAAAGCCGGCCTGGCTCGGGAGCTGCACCTGCAGGTCACGCGTGGTCCTGGGGAGCACTGGGGACAAGGACGGCCGGCACCGGGCTGGCTGTGCCGCCGGGGGACCCCGAACTGAGGCATCCGTGTCACCCTCCGTGCACGTGGAACGCGCCATCCCCGCGGGCCGGGAGCCAGGGCAGGCTCGGAGCGCGGCGCCGGTGGGCGGCTGAACCTGAGTCAGCGGGAGCGGGAGCCGCGCTCCGCAGATGGCCCCGGCTCCCGGCGGCTCAGTCACCCTCCCACCGCCGCACGCGGGGCTGCCTGAGCCATCGGGGCTCTGCGGGCCCCCCGGCAGGGCAGGAACGGCTGCAGGGCCGCCTGGAGCTCTGACCCAGCAGCTCTGCCTGCGGGGCAGCGGCAGTGGAACCCCCGGGCACTGTCCCACAGCTCGGTCCCAAATCCCGGGATCCCCCGCAGTGCCACGCTCCTCTGAGCGCCTGGCTGAGGATCCAGGCCTGACCCACCTCCCCACCAGGGAGGATGGATGGGCAGAGGGCCCCGAGCAGAGATGCTGAGCTGGGGAACCCCCTGGAAGAGAGGCTGGGCGGGCAGGTGGGGGGACCACACAATGGATGGGAATGGCAGCTACTGCAGGGAGCTGGGGCTGTCAGGGCAAACCCCACCAAGGCAGAGCCCAAAGCTCTTCCCAGGAACATTCACCGGCTCTGGAGGTCAGCAGAGAGCAGGGGGGACACCAGGGCTCTGCTCACCCCTAAGGAGCAAGGAGAGCGAGACCCCCTCACGCCCCCATCACCCCAGGGATGGTGCAGCACCACAGCGATGGGGCAGAGGGATCACATGGAACTGGATGTTTCTCCTCCTTGAGTGTTGGGAGCCCCAGGAGCTGTCACTGACAACCACAGCACTCTGTTCTCCCACGTTTTACAAAATAACAGTGAACGGGGAAATACAGGGAGCATCGAGAGCCCAACCCCACGAGGACCTGCGGGTGACACGTGGAGGTCTCAGGGCCAGCTCTGCTCCTGCCCTGGGCTGCCTGAGCCAGGGATCCCTGATGGGATCCCAGGGATGCTCCCGGAGCCCACAAACCTGGGAAAGGCGCCCCAGCCCCACGAGTGCCTCGCGGTCCCCCCTGTGCCAGGATGGAGCAGGTACCTGCGAGCACAGATGGTGAACTCCAGAAGCACCAGGAACGCGGAGATCATAATTATCTGAACATAATGAAGGGTTTCATTAAATACACTTGGAAAACAACTCAGCAGCCGCACAAAGTTAAACTGCTGGTCTCAACTCTCCAAACTATTTAAAATTTATTAGCTTCCCCTGCGGGTCTCAAGCTTTTAAGTACCAGCGAATTCTTGAAAATAAGATATTTTTTTTTTGCTTTCTCTCCCCCATCTCTTTCCAATGTTTTTTGGCCTCTCAGAAGTGTCCGTGGGGGGGAACCATCAGCCCCCACTTCGCTGCTCTCTCCACCCCTGCACAACCTCTCCCCCCTGCCCCTGCCAGGCTCCCCCTCCCCGGGCTGCTCTACCCTGGGGCTGCTGAGCGCAGCCGTTTCCGAAGGGGTGATCAAATCAGAGCCACCTGCACGCTGATCCCTGGAAATCCCGGGCTCCAGACTGCAGGTGGTTCTTGTTGCAGAGGGATTAGTGGGAGGGTGAATAAACCTGGGTTTGATCTAGTGCTGACTGGTGAGGGGTGATGCCCTTGGCTAAGACGAGATTTACCGAGCTCTAGCTCTTTGTAATGCGTGAGGGGAGGCAGGGCTGGGAAGATGCTCCTTCCTGCCCAGAAAGAGAAATTCCTGGCTTTGGATAACGGCAGCAGCTCCGTGCTTGGAGAGCTGCTGGAGCCCCGGGTGGGTCTGTGCTCAGCCAAGCTGAGGAGGGAGCGGCTGCACACACAGAGCCAGGGGATGGATGGACAGGGCTCTCTCCTCTCGCCCCGTGTCTGTGGGGAGGGGGCTCTGGTCTGGAGAGAGTGGGAATTTCCTCATGGACCACACTGGGCTGGGGGAGAGAGACCCTGGAGCTGAGAGCAGGACTGGGGCTGGGGCTGGGGGAGCCTCCTTGTCCTTCAGAGCAGGATGCAGCTGGTGAGATGGGAGCTTTGTGGCCTCACCCCTGCTTTGGTGAAGTATTTCCCTAAGGAAAAACAGGGTGGGATTCTTTCCTCACAGGATTCCATAATGCTGGGTGCCAGATGGCGTCAGTAAACTTCTGATTTATAGCCCTTGGCTTCGGGCTGGAAAGGAGCTTCAAACACAGGGATGGTGCAGAGGGATCAGGTGGAACTTGATGTTTCTCTTCCATGAGTGTTGGAAGCCCCAGAGCTGTCACTGACAACCACCATGCTCTGTTCTCCCACAGTTTGTAAAGGAACAGTGAATGGGGAAATCCAGGCTCTGGCCAAGCCTCTCATGAGCTGTGACAGCATCGTCCTGGGGCTGCACTCAGCTGTGGAGTGGGATCAGCAAACGCTGCTGGGAGAGGGAAGGGAGGTTCCCAGAGCCCTGCAGTGGGTGGGAGCCCAGAGGAGGCCCTGGACCTGTTTCAGGGCTGGAGCCCCTCTGGAGCCGGGCTGGGAGAGCTGGGGGGACTTCCCTGGAGAGGAGAAGCTCCAGGGAGAGCTCAGAGCCCCTGCCAGGGCCTGAAGGGGCTCCAGGAGAGCTGCAGAGGGACTGGGGACAAGGGCTGCAGGGCCAGGAGCCAGGGAATGGCTTCCCAGTGCCAGAGGGCAGCGCTGGATGGGAGATTGGGCAGGAATTGTGCCCTGGCAGGGTGGGGAGGGGCTGGGCTGGAATTGCCAGAGCAGCTGTGGCTGCCCCTGGATCCCTGGCAGTGCCCAAGGCTGGGCTGGACATTGGGGCTGGGAGCACCTGGGACAGTGGGAGGTGTCCCTGCCAGGGCAGGGGTGGCACTGGATGGGATTTAATGTTCCTCCCAACCCAACCCATTCTGTGAGCAGCAAATCCATCTCCCCTGAGCCATGGCGTGCCCGGCCTCACTGTGCAGCTGAACCTTCCTGCCCCAGGCCCTCGAGGTACTTTACCTGGCGTTCAGGGCTGTGTTTAACGGGGCTCTGTCCCAGGGCAGGGCAGAAGCTGTTCCGGGGCGGGGGAACTGAGCAGCGTTTGCGCAGAGCCCCTCCAGGGCTGTGGAGCTGTGACAGAGCAGGGAACAGGCCCTGGGGCACTGCCTGGCCGAGCAGGACAGAGGGGTTGCAGGTTGCTCTGCAGATTTGGGAGAGAATACAATTACAGGTGAATGGAAATAACCCCAGCTCCTCAGGGGTGAGCAGCAGAGGAAATGTCAAAAACCCCGGGACAGGAGAAGGAGTTGCTCCCCAGGGCAGGCTGCAGAACTGCCCAGGGACAGGCTGGAAAGTCCCAGACATCCTGCAGGATGGGACAGGAGGGGCTGGGGAATCCCAGAATCAGGGGTTTTGTCATTCAAAGTAATTTTGAGCCCTGGAGAGGGATTTTTGGGGCTGATGTGAGCACAGAAAGGGTGGGACAGCTAGTTTGCTTCCAGCTGTGGGGCTGCCAGGCTGGTTTGAGGGTGGAGGAGAGATATTGAGAGTGAGGAGGGGTGGAGCACCTGCTGCTGCCTGGGCAGGGCTCTGGATTTTATTTCCAGTGCCCCACGTTGTGCCTTGCCCAGGGAGGTGCAGCAGGAGTGGGGAGCTGGGCAGAGGAAGGCACAGACGGAGCACAGGAGGTACACACGGAGCAAGGGAGGCACACACGGAGCACGGGAGGGGAGCTGGGCAGAGGGAGGCACACACGGAGCATGGGAGGCACACTCGGAGCAGGAGTGGGAGCTGGGCAGAGGGAGGCACACTCGGAGCAGGGGAGGCACACACGGAGCACGGGAGGCACACACGGAGCACAGGCAGCTGCTCCCCAGCCAGGCTGCCCCGGGCGCTGTGGCAGCAGGGGCAAGGCGTGGGCATCAGGTGCAGCTCTCCGGCAACGGGGAGGGCTTTTCCTGTAGGAATTAACGCCGGAGCCGGGCCAGGGCTCAGGGCTCTGGGGCTCGATGGGGCTGTGACCTGCAATGCCCCGCTGCCGGGTCACTGCTCGAGGTGCTGCAGGGAGCTGGAGGCTCTCAGCCTGCTCCAGCCCAGGAAAGTGGGTCACACAACCCTCACAAACCCCACACACCCCTTAGAGAGATGCCCAAGGAGCAGAAATCCTCAGAAATAGGGCTTGGTCGCACTCACAGAGATACAGGGCCGCAGTGTGAAGGTCTGCCCAGCACAAGAGGTGCAGTGCAGGTTTTCCCAGGATTTTCTGTCCATTAATTGGGAGCAGGCGGATCCACTCCTGTTTTTGTGGGAGCTCTGCAGGCAGCAATTTCTCTTCCCTCTTTTAAAACGTGCAGATGAGAGGAACTCTTCATTAAACCAGCAGCTCCGTGCGGTGGCCTTGACTGTCCCCGCAGCCAGCAGGGACAGGCTGGAGGGAGGCAGAGGCAGGGGAGGTGCCCGCGTCCCCCCGTGTCCCCCCTTGCCCCGGCAGGCGGCGGTGGCAGCAGCCCTGCCCGCAGCCCAGCTCGTCATAGCCGCTCTCCTAAGCAGAAGGGGCAGCTCAGTGTGTGAGCCACGACTGCCCCGAGCAGGGCACTCAGCTGCAGCCTGGCACCGCTCCACGGGCATGGCCTTGTCCCCGCACCAGCCTCGGCCACGTGTCCCTGCCCACCCTGGGACCCAGCTGTGCTCCTGGAGAGATCTGCAGAGCTGCGTTGGGGACAAGGGGGATTGTTCAAAGGCAAGGGGTCTCCAAAACTTCTCAAGGTCTGTAAAAAGCAGATCAGTGTTGGTGATGAGCGTGGGGGAGATGCAGCAGGGAAGGGAGAGCAGGGAGCAGGATCAGAGCGTGGCAACTGGGCCTGAGCTGGGCATGGGTGCTCCAGCAGCCAGGGATGGTCCTCCCTGCCCAAAGGCCTCATCCCAGCACCTTCCCTGGAGGCTGTGGGCAGCGCCAGGGGCACTGAGGGCTGGGAAGGGCAGGACTGGCACTCCCAACCCTGCCCTGCTTTGATCCATGCAGGGCCTGGTCTGTGGCTGGTCGGGGATGAGCCCTTTGCTTGCAGGGCTGGAGTTTCCAGCCCCGTGCCGAGGATGCTGCAGCTGCTCCGTGCTTCTTGTGAGGATGGATCGCAGCACAGAATTCCTCCTCTGTGTCCCACCAAGGGCAGGCCAGGGAAGGAGCTTGTCCTGGTGCTTCCCAAGCAGAGACAGACCCTGTCCTGCCTTCCTGTGCTGTGTCTGCTCAGGGAATGGCCTGGAAAGGTGGATGATGGAATCCCAGAATGTCCTGAGCTGGAAGGGACCCCCCTGGATCGTCCAGTCCAGCTCTTGGCCCTGCCCAGACCTCCAACAACCCCACCCTGGGCACCTCTGGCAGCGCTGTCCAAACGCTTCTGGAGCTCTGGCAGCCTTGGGGCCGGGACCATTCCCTGGGGAGCCTGTTCCAGGGATCTGGAGGAAGAGTTGGGTGTGTTCCATGGGGTGACTGTGGGTTAAGCTCTGAGGATGCTCTGGCTCCAGCTCCCGGCTGGGTTTGGGGGTCAGGGCTGTAAATCCTGGCGGTGCACACGGGGCTGGAGTCTGTGCTGTCCGTGAGCCTGTGCGGGGGAAGAAGAGAGGGTTTGTTTTCCTTCTCAGTCAGCCTGGGCTCTTTATCGGGCTCTAACAAAGGCACTCTGGCTTTTCATGCTGCTCTTGATCTCGGGACCAGCAGCAAAATCCCGGCGGCGGCTCCCTGGGCACCGCTCCCTCCCCTCTCATCGTGCGGCGGTGCCGGCACCACTGCGGGCGGTACAAATAGAGGACGGCATTAGCGATGCAGAGCGGTGCGGAGCCGGGAGGGGAACGGTGCTCCGGAGCTCGGCCCTCCCTGCGCTGCCCCTGTGCCCGCCCGGCCCCGCAGCACGGGCTGGGTGATGGCTGCTGGGTGCTGGGGCAGGGGTGCAGAGCGGGCACCTGCAGGGCAGTGCTGGCCCAGCGTGTCCCTCTCGGCTGGACAGTCCCTATGGCTGGAGGGTGCCCCGTGCCAGCAGCACCCCAGCAGAGGGTTTCCATGGGGAACAGCAGCTCAGGGAGCAGGGGACACCGGCTCTGTCCCCAGAGTCCTGGGTGACCTTGGCAGAGGCTCCTCCCGAGTCCAGCTCCGCTGTCCCTCCTCTCCCTCACTCCTGCCCAGGTGAGGCCAGGGCTGTGCCCAAGGAGCAGCTCTGTCTCCCCGTCCAGCTCCCACCTCCTCATCCCCTGGGAGGCTCCAGGATTCCAGAGAGGAGCCATTTCCCCTTCATGCTGCAGACTAAAAAGGGATTTTACTTATTTTTTTGTTGTTTTTCCTTTCTCCCCCCCTCTATTAAGTCTGTGACTAGAACATTGTGGCTTTTAAGTTTATTCCAACTGTTTGATATTTTACATAATCGTATTATTTATGTGACAAGATTAGAAGTACTCTGCATGCTGACAGGCAACCAGCACACACGCAATTTCTTGCCAATCCTTCACGAATTTGCATTGTATTCCTGACTTCTTCGAGGCTGTGCAGATTGTGGTGCTGGGCGGGGAGAGAGGTGCGGATTCAGGCGGAGGGGGAAGGTGGGGAAGAGGGAGGAAAGCTGCTCATCCCGGAGCTCCCGTTCCCCGGGATCCTCCAGTCGTTGCCGGGCGGGCATCCAGAGCCTGGCACTGCCACGCTGGGCTGATGGCAACACCTGGCCAGGCTTCCAACCCTTGGCCTCTCTCAGCAAGCGCTAAGCACACAAAGGTGTTTGGTTTAATATCCCGCTGCTCGCCCGTGGGATACTTGATTTATTCTATGCCTGTAAACATTCATTTCACACCTAAACAGGGGCAGGTTCATCACTTCTGCAATCATCATTTATTCATGTCGGGAGGGTTGCAGGAAGGAGAGATAAATGGATTTCCGTGAAATTGGTGCTCTAGGCTGCTCAGGAGCCTCCATCCTCCTCACCAGGCTCTGAGCAGGGTGGAAAAGCTTCCCCTGATCAGCTCCTCTGCCCTGGTGCTGGCACAGCCTCCTCCGCAGAGCTGTGCTGTGCCTGGAGCCAGGACAGAGGGTTCTGACCCCAAAACCAGCCAGGGGACACTGGGTTCCCTCATTCCGAGTGCCTCAGGGTCCCAGCTGTGCTCGAGGGATGGCTCATGCTGCGATCTCTCGCTGTGGGCGCTTGCTTTGCTGCCTTTGCTGCTTTGAGGGAGCTCTCTGATCTCTGCATTAAGGCAAGAGTTTGCTAAATATCCTTTTTTTTGGGGGGAAGGGGGGTGATACCCACCCTTTCCAGGAGGGAAAATCCCCGCCATGAGAAGATGAGAGGGGCTGTGCAGGAGCCCTCAGAGCCATCCTGGAGGCCACAGCCCTGGGGCAGAGCCTGGGAGCTCCCTGTGCCTTCCTGGGCCCATCGGAGCTGGAGCAAACCTCCCCAGTGCCTGCAGGGCCTCACACCCTGCTGGGGACACCCAGCACCCCGCTGGCCCTCGGCCAGGTGCTGCTCACCCCACACACCCCAGGATGGCAGAGCAAACCCCAAACCACCAGAGATGGATGTGCCCTCCCTAAATAATTCATGACTCGAGCTCGCGCTTGGCTTCCTTTGTTATCTCGTTACGAATGAAAAAATGAACCAAGATTAAAGAGCTCTGGCTCTGTTTCCAAATTTATGGGCATTTAAATGTGATGTCTGAGTCTGTTACTCCTCTGCTGTCAGGCTGGCTCAGCCAGAGCCGCGTGGGCAGCGCCGTGCTCGGATGTGTCACCCCTTGGGCAGCATCCTGCACCCCCAGGGACGAGGGCATCCAGCAGCCTCACGCGCACGGGGACTTCACGTTGTCCCCAGGGTCCCCAGCTTCACCACTGCTTCATCATCATCATCATCATCATCACCATCATCATCATCCCCCTCTGCCCTGTTTCTGTGCCCTCTGCAGCCCTCCTGGATGTCGTTCTCCACCTCGGCTCATCCCAGCTCCCCCAGCTCTGAGCTCTTGCAGCGCTGGTTGCCTCTGGCTGGATCCTCTGGAAGTCACCATTCCCGCCTGCCCAGCCCGGAACCGGGAAGGGCTGACTCAGATTTAGACCTTAAATGTCTGCAATGGGGTGAGATGAACCCAGGGTGGTTCCCTGGCCCCCCGTGCCCTTGGTGAGTCCCCGGGAGCAGAGCTGGGCTCTCCTCACTCAGCACCAGTTCCATGGGAATGGAAGCTGCGGCTGTGCCCAGCCCTGCCCGTGCCTGGGGTGGCAGCAGGAGCCCGGCTGGCTCTGCGGGGTCACACCTGCACTGAGGGCACCTGCACAGCTCCGGGGAGTCAGGACAGGCGGGGACAGCAAGGACCTTCCCCCTACCCCCACCGGACAGCCCAGGTGCCACCGGCTGGGCCTGGGCTGGGACAGGAGCGTCACCTCCATCAGCTTCGTGTGAGGGACGTCCCGCAGGGCTGCTGGCACGGGGCAGCCGTGGGGAGGGCTGAGCTCCCCGGGTCCCGCTGATCCCCAGCGCCGGGAATGAGGGTGGAGAGAGCCTCAGCTCCCGAGGGGAACGGGAAGGAATTCCCACGGGACATTGAAAATGCAGCACAAAGAAATGACGCAGAGATTTTTTGCTGTTTTGTTTCTTGAATCCTCAGCATCTGAACGCCCTGCAGAGCCCTCGCATCTCTCGCCTTTCCAGTGAAGCCAGGCTGCCCAGCGAAGGCCCCTTCCCACACAAGGACACTGCAGCTTTTAAAATACAAAACCGGTTCATGATGAGGAGACTGCGGCCACCCTGTCCTGACCATGCCTGGCACTGCTGCCACATGTCCCCAACATGTGTGACATCCACCCGCCCATCTGCAGGGTACCCTGTGCTCCGAGAACCTTCTCCCAGACCCAGGGCGTCCCTTCCTCCCCAGCAGGGAGAGGGAATTTTTACACAGACAGGTACTTACAGGACAAGGGGGGGATGGTTTTAAACAGACAGAGGCAGGTCTGAATTGGATGTCAGGAGAAAATTCTTCCCGCTGAGGGTGGGGAGGCCCTGGCACAGGGTGCCCAGAGCAGCTGTGGCTGCCCCTGGATCCCTGGCAGTGCCCAAGGCCAGGCTGGATGGGGCTTGGAGCACCTGGGACAGTGGGAGGTGTCCCTGCCATGGCAGGGGTGGGATGAGATGAACTTTCATGTCCTTTTCCATCTCAAGCCTTGTGGTTCTCTGATTTCCAAACCCACAGACAATTCCTGGTGTTTGATTTCCCCACTCCCCCTTTGCTTGCTGCAGTGTGGGCAAGGCCCAGGCGAGGGCAGGTGGTGCCACCCGCCAAGGACAGCTCTGCCATCGCTGCAAAGGGATGCTGAGCCCAGACCCTCCCTCCCCCCTCAGTTATTATCCTAAAATTAGCCTGTGCTGGGAAGGTTTGTGCATCCTGCATCGATGTCCATCTGACAGGGCCTGAACCGACTCAGAAAGAAAGAGCACAAAGCAGACAGGGTGAGGGGAAAATAGCTCTAATATAAAAATAAACGGTGTCCAGCCACCCACTACACCCAGCTGAGCTCACAGTGGGGTCTCACACGCCTGACACGGAGCAGCAGCTGCCCTTTCATTAGCAGCTTGCTCGTTTTCACTCCCTACAGCTGAATTCCTCCTGAAAAAAAGAGACACAAAGTGACAGGAAGGAGACAGAGCCCCTGGCTGGGCGCTCAGAGCCTGAGCCTGGTGTGCTCCTGGCTGTGGGGACGCAGTGCCTGGGTCTGCCTGCGAGGGTGGGGAGGGGAGAGCAGCCCTCTGGCCCTGCCCTGTCCCACAGCCCCCGTGGGAAGGGGTGCAGGGTCACTGCCCTCTGCTCTGCCCCATCCACTGCTGCTGCCAGGGCTCTGCTCTGTGTCCTCGTCTCTCCACGGACAGGGCCACCCTGTGCTTCTGCTGGGCTTGAAATGCTGGATCCATTCCGCTGCTGGATCCATTCAGCTGCTGGATTCACCCCCTGCTCAGTGGAGCTCTCCTGAGCCCAGGGGACACCACAGATTCCACCCCTTCAGATCCAGATTTAGTGGGGACACCTGAACCGTCCTTCAGAGGCACTGGGGATGGCCCTGTCCTGCTGTGCCCGTGCTGGCAGCGGGCACGACAAACAGTGGCACCAGCAGGGCGGTGCTGGGGGAGGAAGGCTCCAGGCCCCGAGGCATCCCTGGCCTGGGTTTGTGCAGAGTTCAGTCCAGCAGAGCGGTGTGGGCTCACCTCACACTGAGCTGGGTGTGTGAGAGCTGCTCCCACACCACTGCACTGACAAAGTGCCCTTGGAATCTGGAATTCTGCTTTCTGGGCTCTGTCCCCCCTGTGGACACTGACTCCCCTTTCCTCTCTGCCTGCTGGAGCCCGTTTGGTTTCCCTCAGCACGAAGGAGGCCGGGGGACATTGCTGGGGAGGCTCTGGGTGCTGGGATGTGCTGGCCCTGAACTCAGACCGACAGAGATCTCCCTGCCCTGCCCAGCCCTGAGCCAAACCCCTGCCCTGCCCGCACCAGCCCTGGGAGCTGCTGCCCTGAGCAGAGCTGGGTGCTCAGAAGTGCCACCCCAGCCCTGCAGACCCGGGGGTCCTGTCTGTGTCCCCTCTGTCCCCAGGTGAAGGGGCCCTCCTGAGCTGCAATCGCCGGGCAGAGCGAGGGCAGGGGGTGCAAACCCTCCGTGCAGCGAGGGTGCGATTCGCTCCGTCAAACACCCGCAGCTGGGCAGGAATGCTGAGCCAGGAGAGCTCCCAGAGCTGAGCCCGGCTGAGCTGCAGAGCCCCGTGAAGGCAGTGAGCAGACGGAAGAAGACCTTTAAGCCTTTCCAAGCTACTTTGCGGAGATGTTAAGAGCTCACATTTCCTGGTTTTTCTCTCTCTTCCTGAAAAAACCCCCAGCAAACCCCGCACTGCTGAGGAGGTGAGGCACTATCATCTCGCTTCAGCTCCCCCAAACTAGCCAAGCAGAGGAGAAAAATGATTTAGATGATTTACAGCACTTCGGAAGAGTTGAAAAAAGTGAAGTAAATAATAAATCAAAACCAGCAAAAAGAACAAGAATACATCCATCTTTTATGAGCTCTATTCACTGCTGTATGTACAGTTCAGACATAAAACAACCGCGCCGTGCAAAGTTGCTGCTGCTTCAGAAGTGTCTGTGCCCAGCAGTTTCAGAGCACTCCCAAACTACATAAAAGCAGAGGCGGAGGGAGGCGCAGGCGTCGGCTGCTGCGAGCAGGAATCCAGCGCCTCTCCCCTGCCTCCTCCGCAGCTCCTGCACAGCCCGGCACAGGGAGGGTTCAGCTGGGACACGGGGAGCACGAGGAACCCACGAGAATGATGGTTTGAGGTTCTTCTCCCCAAACCCCGCATTCAGGGTTCAGAGTGCACCTGAGGTGTTCGTCGGCTGCGAAGGATCCCCTCGTTCTGATCACAAAGCCTCACCAGTGGTGTTGTCTGAGGGCTGCCCAGGGTCCCCCAAATGTCCCATTGTCCATCCAAGAGTCCCTTGCGGTGCTTCTTTGCTGCCCTGTTGGAATGAATCCAAAGGGGAGATGTTGAATTGGAGCCCCTGTGCTCTGGAGCCAGGCTGGAAGAGCTGGGGGGGCTCCCCTGGAGAGGAGAAGCTCCAGGGAGAGCTCAGAGCCCCTGCCAGGGCCTGAAGGGGCTCCAGGAGAGCTGCAGAGGGACTGGGGACAAGGGCTGCAGGGCCAGGAGCCAGGGAATGGCTTCCCAGTGCCAGAGGGCAGCGCTGGATGGGAGATTGGGCAGGAATTGTTCCCTGGGAGGGTGGGGAGGGGCTGGGCTGGAATTGCCAGAGCAGCTGTGGCTGCCCCTGGATCCCTGGCAGTGCCCAAGGCCGGGCTGGACATTGGGGCTGGGAGCGCCCAGGACAGTGGGAGGTGTCCCTGCCATGGCAGGGGTGGCACTGGATGGGATTTGAGATCCCTCCCAACCCATCCCATTCCAGGATTCTGTGGTTTCCTGGAAAGGGGCTCCTGCAGGGCTGTTTCTGAGATGCTCCATGGGCCAGGTGCAGTTACTGCCTGGCAGGGGCTGAGCCGAGCCCTGATCCCAGCATGGGGCACTCCACAGCACAGCAAGAGAAGCAGAAATGTTGGTTAGCACAGAAAAAAGCTTCCTGTTTTGAAAGACAGAATTTTTTCCCCCAAACTTGGATCAGGCCCCCACGAACTGCAGATGATGCTGTCACCTACAGCCTCCTGCCTGAGGAGCCCAGACATCCCCGGTCCCAAACGCAGACCAGATCTGTCCTTGCAGGCCGAGTCCAAACATGGGAGGGATTTGTTTCAGGGTCTGGACAGAGACAAAATCCTCCCAAGGCACTGACCCAAGGGACTCCTCCTCTCTGGGGCTGGACTCTTTCAGGAATGTGGCTTTGGAGCTCCTCTTACAGCCAACAGAAATCCCTCTGGAATCCCAGAGCACAGAAACCACAGCCTGAGGTGATGTGGCCAGGCCCAAGAGCTGGACAGAGCCTGGGTGGGTGGATGGGGGCACACGGAGCAGCCTCAGGGTGCAGAATGACCCTGTCACCCCCAGGCAGCCCTGGTCACCTTCTGGAGAGCCTGGAATTCTGTGCCTGGGCAGCCCCCGTGCCCCCTCAACCCTGAGGATCAGGAAATCCTCCCATTCTCCCTTTTTCCCGCTTTCCTTTCCGGCTCTGAAGGGCACTAAAGGGGAGTTTTGGGGCACATCAGCTCTGGGGGGGCTCTCCCCGGTGATTCCCAGCTCCTGGTGTGTTCACATCCCCACGGGTTCACGCCCAGGACACTCCTGATGCGCGTGGGAGTGGCAGGGACCACATGGAGGGACTTTGATGGCGTTTGGTCAGCTTTGATCAACCACGGCCGGCGTGTCAGGATGGGGCTGCTCACATCTGGGTCTGGGAGATCTCACCCACATCAGGCAGGGGATGACACAGTTTTATCTTGGTCTAATCAGGAAATCCAGTGAGCAGGGAGGGAGGAGCCGGAGGTTCTGCCCTCATCCCGCACCTCCTGGGCCCCACAGCTCATTGTGGTGAGCTTTGGGCCAGCCCAGCTGAGTCACCGGGGCAGTTTCTGGCTCACCCTGACACAGAGTTCCTGTCCCTCACATCTCACAGCAGCTGTGGCCTCTCTGGAGCTGGCAGCTCTGTGCAGGGTCACATCCTCACATCCCGCTGGACCTGTAAATGTGTCCCCTGGCTGCTGGTGCCAGCAGCAGCCCGGCCCTGCAGCCCCAGGCTCGCTGGGCAGATCCCTGTGCTGCGCTTTGCTCTCAGCCAGCAGTCCCAGGCTCTGACCCAGGACACAGCTGGGACCCCTGGACAGCAGCTGCCAGCATCACCTTTCTGCTCCTGCAGGCTCCCTGTGGAAACGCTCTGGAGGTGACTCTCAGCACTGACCTCCTGGACTCTAAACCCAGCTCCACCTCTCCAGGCTCCAGCTGGGGCAGGGGGGGTTTCTGGAGAGTCCTGGTGCTCTGCACTTTCCTCTCCTCTCACCTTCTGCTGGGATTTTCTGTTCTCTGAAGCAGCAGCTCATGGCAGGAGTAATTGAACTTCCAGCCCTGGGAAATCAGTGAGTGCTCCCTGCTCCCTGTAACCCAGCCCAGCTCCATAAATCCTGTGCTGGGCAAGGGATGGCTCGGGAGGATCTGCTCCACTCCAGGAGCAGAGCTGGGAGCAGGGATGAGGAAGTCAAGGCTGGACCAGAGTGCCCAGCCCAGGGCAGGGGCTGAGGTGGGGCTGAGGCTGCCAACCACAGCTGAGAGACCCCATCACCACCACAGCAGCGTCTCTGGGCATCCTGGATCCTGGTACCCACTGAGAAGGGCTCATTCCCTAATCCCAGTGCCCTCTGGGAGGAACTGAGCTGCTCATGGCTGAGGCAGCCAGTTTCCCAGTGGAGCTGTCCGGGACACACATGGATCCAGGAACTCTCACCAGGTGATGAAGAGCTGCTCAACACTTTCTGTTTGTGTTCTCCTCCAGCTGCAGCTCCTTCCGGGGATCTCTTAGAAACCACAGCTCCCACACAGCCCTGCCTCTCTGAGCCCTCTTGGGGCCCTGGAGCAGCTGCCAGTGGGGTCAGGCACAGGGGTCCTGCAGTGTCCCATGGAGCAGCACCGTGCAGGAGAGGCACAGAGGGCACCCCCAGCAGCACCACTCTGGGCAGGTATGGGACACATCCAGAAATGCCACTTCCCTCTGCCACAGCTCCCCCGGGCACGCCCGGCCAACCAGGCACTTCCTCCCTGCCTTCCCAAAGCCCTCTGGTTCTCTAGCCCTGCTCAGAGAGGCTTTTCTGCTAACTCAGGTCTGGAGAAACTGAGGCACAGGGCAGCACAGGCTGTGCCAACCTCAGAGTGCCTTGGCAGCAGAGCTGAGCCCCCCTGGCCATCACCTGGGGTCCTGCCCTGCCCCAGCTGCTGTGCCAGACCCCACAGAGCGTCCTCACACAGGGCCCTGGCACCTGAGTGTCCCTGAGGGTACCTTGGGGGCACCAGCCAGCCCTGGGGCTGCTTCCTGTGAAATCCCAGCACTTCCCCAGGGAATGGGCATGGGCCTGAGGCTGCCAGAGCTCCAACAGCATTTGGACAGTGATGCCTTAAGGGCTGGGAAAAATCAGGGGCAGCCCCAGCAGCGCAGGGCAAAGGGCATTCCCTTGGGTTCATGGGATCCCAGGGACTCAACTCGGCCCAGGTGGGAACAGCCCAGCAGCACCCCCGGGTCCAACGCGGATCCAATTGGATGGAGCTCAGCAATGAGCAGATCGACCTCAAATCCCCAGTGAGAAACGGAACAAATGAGGGAACTGTCCCCCATTCTAATGACCCCCCCAAGGGAGACTCCAGCCCAGCTGAACAAACCTGTTGCAGAGAGGAGGCTCCGGGCAAGGCTGGAGCCTCTGCTTTGGAGACACTCGGGATGTTCCGTCTGCTCCCCTCAGAGAAGCCCCAAGCTGAGCTCAATCTCAGCCCCCAAGGGTTCTCCACATGTAGGGCTGAGGGACAGGGAGTGTTTGTGAAGGG
>VYZT01020431.1:0-32170 GCA_013400735.1 Pomatostomus ruficeps | reverse complement strand
CTGCCAGCAGCG
Organism: Pomatostomus ruficeps; assembly: GCA_013400735.1. Classification (NCBI taxonomy): domain Eukaryota; kingdom Metazoa; phylum Chordata; class Aves; order Passeriformes; family Timaliidae; genus Pomatostomus; species Pomatostomus ruficeps. Next base: position 32,158 of record VYZT01020431.1, on the reverse strand, counting down.
CCCTTGGGGTGCCCGGTGCCGCCCTCACTCCGTTCTGCCAGCAGCGCCCTTGGGGTGCCCGGTGCCGCCCTCGCTCCGCGCTGCCAGCAGCGCCCTTGGGGTGCCCGGTGCCGCCCTCGCTCCGCGCTGCCAGCAGCGCCGTGCCCTTGCGGGGCCGGGGGCTGGGCCGGGGCTGTCGGGAGCAATCTGCAATGCGTGCTGCTTTTAATTAGAAAGGGCTGCACGCCCACCTGCAACTGCTGTAAATCTGGTGTGCGCTGTAAAGAATGTCCTGGGTTTAAGTTGTAATTAGAACTTCTATTGACGGCGCAAACCCTCATTTTTCATGTGAAGCTGCTCATTGCTCCCAGTCAAGAAATCAATCTGGGCCCGTTGAAGAGATGGGGCCGTCAGATTTGCAGGATGGATGGATGGTGGAGAGCTCAGGCTCTCTTAACCCCTCTGCTGCCCTGGCTCTGCCCGGCGGGAAGGGGCAGTGGGTAGGGGGCCAAAGGGTCAGTTCAGCTCAGGAACACCTCCCCTCCTGCGGGCACTGCCAGGGCACAAAGGCAGCAGGAGCTCTGCCTGAAGGGACAGGGACTCCTTCCTGGAATGTGACCCTGGCTGAGCAGCCAGGACCCGAACAGAGGCTTTGGGGTGACCCAGCTGTGGCCTTCCAGTGCCTGAAGGAGCCAACAAGAAAGATGGAGAGAGATTATTTACAAGGGATGGAGTGCCAGGACAAGCGGGAATGACTTCAAACTGGAAGAGAGAAGAGTTAGATGGAATATTGGGAAGGAATTTTTTACTCAGAGGGTGGGGAGACCCTGGCACAGGGTGCCCAGAGCAGCTGTGGCTGTCCCTGGATCCCTGGCAGTGCCCAAGGCCAGGCTGGATGGGGCTTGCAGCAACCTGGGACAGTGGGAGGTGTCCCTGCCATGGCAGGGGGTGGGACAGGGTGAGCTTTAAGGTCCCTTCCAACCCACACCACTCGGAGATTCTGTGATTCTGTGGTTCTGTGATTCTGTGTTTCTGTGACCTCACTGGAAGAACAAGAGCTCTTGGGATCCCCTTCAGCTGGAGCACACGGCACAGTCGGTGCTTGCAGCATCCTTCCTGCTGAACTTGGCCCAGGATCTCCCCAGTTTGGGTCTCCCCAAGGACAAGCAGTGCTGGCACTCCTGGGGTATTCACTTCCCGGGGGTTCTGTCATCCTGAGGGCATTCCTTGTCTCAGACCCTCAACCAGGTCGGCGCTGGATCCCCTCGTGCCCTTGCTGGGCTCCGTGGGAGGTTCTGGCTGCTGCCCCTGTGCCGCTCGGGGCTGCCGAGGCAGAGCGGATTGCAGCTGGAGCAGCTCAGGCTGCAGCAGGAGGAGTCGCCAGGCGACAACCTGCGCTCGGCTCTGCTCTGCTGCCATTGACACATCGCCCGGCCCTGCTGCCGGGGGAGACCGGGGATTAGCGGCGCCTTTGTCCAAGTCTCTCTGCACACTGATTAGACTCGTGCCCACTTAATTACAGCACATTACGAGCCCGTGCTGCAGCGGGGATGGCCCGGCGCAGGCAGCTGGGGACAACAGTGAAGAGAGCAGAAATAATTTAGGGCAGCAATGGAGCTTTTCTCAGCCAACATCCAGGGATTTACACTTTCTGTCCCAGCAGCTGACACAGTCTCTGCGTTTTGGCTCCGTCCCGGCCCTGCTGGCATCTGGTGCAAACCTTCAGAGCTCCCTCGGCACCTCTCCCCAGCTGAGCCTCGGTGTGAAGGGCTTCTGGCTGTCCCTGGCAGCCTGAACTCAGTGTCCCGTTGTGCTCTCTGGTGAAACCCCTGAGCATCGTCCCTCTCCTCTTTTCCCTCTTGTTCTGCGCCAAACCAGGCAGTGCCCATGGGCAGCATCCCCACTCCTTCCACAGATCCCAGGGATCTGCCAGAGGGTCCCGGAGTGGGAATCCCTGTGCTCACCACTTCAGCTTGGCTTGGGACCCCCCTGTGGCCCCAGCTCAGGATCTCCAGTGAATCCCCCCTTGCCAGCCCTCCCTGCCCAAACACAGCAGCAGCAGCTCTGGTCCTGCTCCTCACTCTTCTGCTGGCATGGAGGAAATCCCAGAACTCCTGGGGTCCAGCAGGGCTCTGCTGGTTGAGACGTGGGGCAGGGATTGCAGGGAGGTGGCCGCTGGATTCATGGCCCAGCTGTCCCTCCCTTGGACCTGGAGCCACAAGGCTGACACACAACGGAGGGCAGAGGAGCTGCAGGAGAGCAGAATTAGATGGGATATTGGGCAGGAATTGTTCCCTGGGAGGGTGGGGAGGCCCTGGCACAGGGTGCCCAGAGAAGCTGTGGCTGCCCCTGGATCCCTGGCAGTGCCCAAGGCCAGATTTGGAGCACCCTGGGACAGTGGGAGGTGTCCCTGCCCATGGCAGAGGGTGGGATGCGATGTTCTTAAAGTCCATTCCAACCCAAATGAATCTGTGATTCTCTGGAATGGGAAAAGAGGGGGAGTTTTTGTGCCAGAGGAAAGTCCCTGACTCTTCAGGGCTCTGCTCACATGTGGCCCTGCTTCTGCACCCCCAGCACAGGCTGCAGGGCCCCTGGTCCCACATGTGCCCCTGCCAGCCCTGGTGCCACGCGGGTACAGCCCAGGAGAGCACAAGGGAGGCCACAAGGGCAGGGCTGGGATGGCAGCACTGCCCAGGGGTATCTGCTCCCACAGGGCAGCCCCTCCTGACCCCGTGCTGCCCTCCCTGAGCCATCCTCAGCCATGGTGCCTCAGCCTCCATGCCCACCATGTCTATTTTTGCTGATATCCCAAATAAAGCCCAGCCAGGGACTGGGAATCTGCTCCAGGAAGGAGCTGTTCAGTCCCGGGCATGGGGACAGAGGGCTGCTCCTCTTCCCACCTGCCTGTGCCTATCTCTGGCCTCTGCTCTCTGCAGAAGCAGCTCCTGAGGGCACAAATGCTCTGCAGAGACCACAGGACTCCAGCCCAGGGGCCTGAGGAGCCCGGGACAGCAGCCTCATGGTCTCTCCTTCCTTGGAGGCCGCAGTGGTTGCTCCATGGGGTGGCCTAACTCCTCTGCTCAGGGACAGGAGAGGTTTTCTTTCTTTTGTCCTTCAAATTTCTGCTGTGTTTGCATAACCCGAGAGCTCCCTGGGCTTCCCTGGTCCAGTGTCATGCCCACATGTGGGAACAGAGCACCCCAGTTTGGTGTGACAGGACAGAGACGGATGAGCAGAGGCTCTGGAGAGCTGAAAACCAGGAACCACCACCCAAAATTCCACTGTTTGTCAGAAACGAGCCACCCACCCTATTGCTGCCCCCCTTCCTCCTCATTAATGCGGTGGGGTTGGGTCTTTGTGCCTCTCCCAGGTGTCCCAGCTGCCTGAGGTGCCAGCTGTGCTCCCAGACCTTGGGGAAGGCCCTGCCTGGCTCCCAGTCCTGGCTGGGCTCCTGCTTCTCCCTCTGCCTTTCCTGTTACAGGCTGGGGCTGGGGCTGGGGCTGGTTCTCCTCTGGGATCTCCAGGGGAGGGTCACAACCCCACCCTCATTTTCTCTGCTGTCCTGGTCAGGGGGCAATGTCCCCAGACGCCTTCCCATTGTCCCACCCATGTTCCTGGTGCTGCCAATCCCATGGGAGGTGGCTGATCCCGAGCAGGGATCACACCCATCCCACACCAGCCCATCTGCTGCCAGCTCCACGTGGTGGGGTCGGATTCAGGCCTGGCCTTGGGGCTGCAGGGTGGGCTCTGACCCCTTGTGCCGTGCTGGCTGGCAGAGGGTGCTGGGCAGCATCGCCCAGGTGGGGCTCGCAGGGAGGCAGGAGGCCAGGGGGCATTTCTGGAAGCTGTCCTGGGGACTCCTGAGGGCTGTGACACCGCTGTGTAAATATAAAATATTGGAAATCTGGAGGCAGCCTCCCCAGCGGAGGGTCAGGAAGCTGTAAAGAAGGTGCTGTGAACTAATCAGAGCCGACGTAAAGCTGCCAAGACCCAAGTTAAGCCTGCTGTGGATTTAGATCCACACTGCAGATAAAGAGGAGGCTCTGGCAGGACTGGCCTCTGGAGCCGGTTCAGATTAACCCGGATTTTCAGCATCATTTCAAGCTATTCCAGTCCACAAATCCCGGCAGCTCTGCCAGTGCATGCTGGGCTGGACCACAGAGCCCTGGAGACTCCCAGAGCTCTGCCAGCCTGGCCCTGCCAGCCTTCCCAGCTCCCAGAGCTTGTGCCACAGGCTGTGCCTCCTCCCTCCTGCCCTCCTGGCCTTCCCAGCTCCCAGGGATTGTGCCATGGGTTGTGCCTCCTCCCTCCTGCCCTCCTGGCAGGCACAGGGTGGCTGAGGCAGGTGTGGAGTCACCTTATCCCCGGAGCTGTGTGAGCTGGGGAGTGCAGGGGACACAGAGCCACCCTGGATATGACGCCTTTCTCCAGCTGAGCAGTGACCTGAGACACAAAGAGAGCCCAAAAAGTGAGATGGGGGCACGTGGAGCTGTGGGAGGGGACAGGAGCAGAAAAAGGCTGGGGAGTGTCACAAGGAGACCTCTAAGCCTTAAGGAAGGGGCAGCTCCCCAGGCCCAGACACGGCCTCGGTGGGTGCCTGCAAAGGGCCCCAACAGCCGGTGAGAGCCTTTAGAGGTGCCTCAGGTGCCTCATTCCCCACCTGTGACAGCCTTTGGAGGTGCCTCAGTCCCTGCGTCTCCCCACAGCCCTGTCCCCGCCATCACCTCTCCCCAGGATGACCTGGTCTGGGATGACACGTCCCCCATGGAGGACAAAGCCTGTGGCAGCTCCCGGCACGGCCAGAGAGGTCCCAGCGGGAAGGAGCCCAGGCTGGGATTCACCCCAGTCCTCACCTGCTCTTGTCTGGCTGGGACACCCCATGGCCGTGGCACTTGAGGGGCTCCTGGGGCTGTTGTGGCAGGGCTGGGAGTGGGGGCAGCCTGTCCCTAACGGGGACACTGGTGCGATGTCCCCACTGTGTGAACTCCCAGCTGGTCCCAGCAGAGCAGAAAGGGAGCATTGGTCACCCCCGGGCAGGCCCCGGGCTCCCCACACTGCTGTGAATGCATCGGCTGTGCTTGGGCAGGCGGGGAAATTCCGGTTCTGCAGCACCGGGAGCCGGGGGTGCGGGGGCACAGCACCCACCTGGACACGTCCCCTGGCTGTGCCTTTCTGCGGCTGGGTGCAGTGACAGGAAATGCCTGAAAGGCAAGGTGGGGATGTGTGGAGCTGTGAGAGGGGAGACAGGGGCAGGAAAGGCTGGAGAGAGCCGTGGGGAAGAAGGGTCCCCACATCCCAGGTGTTTCTGGGTGCCAGTGAGACTGGGAAAGGGCTCCCTTTCCCTTCACTCTGGGTGGTGCTGTCCTGTGTGTCCCCAGCTGTCCCTGGAGGGAGCCTCCCTTCCAAAACAGCCTCAGCTATTGCCTTAAATAAGGAATTTCCTAAACCAAGGAAACTCCTGGCCAGAAGTGTGGAGCCCCTTGGCCCAGGCCACCTCACAGGGCTGGACAGGGCGCCCCTGTCAGGGGGACCCATTGAAGACAGGGACACCGGGCAGACACCTCACGGGAGAGACACTCGGTGGGTGAACACCTCACTGGGTGAACACCTCATGGGACAAACACCTCACTGGGTGAATAGTTCATTGGGCGAACACCCTGCTGGACAAACACCCCACTGGACAAACACCTCACCCCAGCTCTGCTCTGGGGCTGCAAGATGCTCTTTCCACCTGCACCCCCTCCCTGAGGAGACGTGGAGGAAGGAGAGACCCTTAAAGCTTTTGGAAAGGGTAAGACAGGAACCTGGCATGGCTGGACAGGTGCAGGGGCTGGGGTGGCACACGGGCACGGGAAGGAGCTTCTCTGGCAGGGTAAGAGTGGCCATGACATGGCAGTGTCCCAGGAGTGCAGTGACAGGAGGGCTCTTGCTGTGACAGGCGACAAAGCCACAAAACCACCTTAAAATAGACTCCAGGAGGGCTTCGCCTCAAAGCCTATTATCTGCACTGAATGCCAGATTAGCAAGCAAAGCCTTCCTTGGGCTTTGGAAATGCTCTGCTAAGGAGGGATAATCGTGTCATTGAGGCCCTCCAGGAGCCACCACGGAGGAGCTGGGGACAGCGGTGACCTCAGCAGATGCTTTATGTAAGGGGGATCAGGGGATGGGGGCACGGCCCCTCTGTTCAAAGGTTGCTTTCCATGGCCCCTGTCTCCAAGGATCATCCATTGCTCCACACCCCGGGCAGGCACCGCTGTTCAGAGCTGTGCATGGGCTGGCAGCACCCCCTGGCACGTCCCAGCCTCCCTGGAGCTCCTCAAGGCTGGTTTGGCACTGGAGGGGTGGGACAGGCTGGGTGAGCCGGGATCAGCCTGGCAGGGATTTCAGCAAAGCCCCATGGCACAACTCTCCATGGGCAGGAGAGGCCGAGGGTGCAGTGCCCCCTTCTGCAACCCCACGCCGTTGCTCAGGGATGCTCCCTGCTCCATCCCTGCATCTCGGGGCTGTTTTCTTCCCCCAGGTCCTGGCAGGGGATCAGCTGTTCCATGCACTGCCTGGCCAGAGCACTCTCACTCCCACTGCCAGTCGATTAGTGAGTGCATTAGGGAAGGAGAAAGCAGGAAAGCAGCGTGGCTCCCACTGCACTCTCCTTCCCCACCTCCCACTCTCCTTCCCCATTCCCCCTCGGACTCCGGTGCCAGCCCCAGGCTGGCAGGTTCAGCCTGACAGGAACAGCAGCACATTCCCCGAATGCCGTGGAACAGGCACAGCAAAGGCTCCTGGACAGGTGGGTTCATTTCGAGACTCCCCAGCCCAATCACATAAACCGGGAGTACCTTCCAGCCAAGCTCCCACTGGGCCCTGCTAAAACCACCCCACACCTAACCACGGGATATTCCTGGCCTTTTTGGATTGGCTCTGGGATTTACTGGATGTTTTACAGGTTACAGGGAGGAAAAGAAGAAGCCTTTGCTCTTTATGGGGCAGCTTTTACGCGCTGCAGTTTCCGCACCGCGTTTTTACTGCTCGCAATCCTAAACCCCATCAATCCCGAGCAAGCGCCATGGGAAAGGCTCAGGGATGGCAGCAGGTAACGACAGCAGGCTGGGAACGGGGGGCTGCTGGGATGGGAGTGCTTGAGGGGCAGGGGATTCCCTAGAGCCAGGGAGACACAAATTCTGCTGCTGCCAGGGCCAGCTCAGGGCTCCTCCGGTCTTGAGGAGGGTGGAGGTGTCCCAGCCTGGAGAAAGTGAGGGAGAGTTTGTCGGGAGGGTGTGGAGAGCAGGACGGGCTCCTCGTGCTGCCCCAGCCCCAGCACACCCAGCTGGGCAGTCCCCCAGCAGCCAGCCTGGCTCTGGGGGCTCTGGCCCAGGCAGAGCTGTCACTGGCTGGGTTTGCCTGGCCTGTCCCGGAGCCTGCTCTGGGAGGGACAGGAGCGTCCCCAAGTCCAGCTGCTGGCACTCAGGGGTGTCCCCAGAGGAGTGCTTTGGATGGGAAATGACTGCACATGGGGAGTTTGGCGGGGAGGAGCGCTGCCCTTCATCACCGGTCATTAGTGATTAATTGCGTGTGTGCAGGGAGGTCTGGCCGGAGCGAGGGCTCCTCCCCTGGCAGTGCCGGCGCTGCGCTGGGTCAGTCCCATCCCGAGGGAGCAGCCCCACATGAAACCCTTGTTCTCCGGTTGTGAATTCCCTGTGCCTTTCCTTAACCTTAACCGTGGGCAGCAGCTGGTTCCCGGCACATCGTCACGTGTTGCGGCTCACATCAGATAATTTGCTCCACAGCCTCAATGCACATATCTTACAATATTTTGTCACCCTTTATCACTGCAATTTCGCTGCTATCATGGCCTAGTGAATCATTATTGATAGACCCTTAATATCAGTGCCATTCCTCCGCAGGGATGGGTTTTAATGAATTTCCTCCTCACCCTGCGGTACAGCTGCACTCGGATACGGTTCAAGGGGTAGGGCTGGAGCTGCAGAGCTGAGCACATCCCACCCGGTGCAGAGGTGACCGTGCGGAGCTGCCCTGTGCTTTATTCTCCAGCTCAGTGTGTGATTCCCACAGCGGCTGTGATGCAGGGACGCTCCCAGGCACTCGCACATCTGGGGATGCCTGAGCTCCCACTGCAGCTCCGCACCAGCTCCTTGCTGCCTGGTGGAGGGGTCTCTTTGAAGTGTTTTCATGTTCTGTTTTCCCTTCCAGAGGATGAGCAACTCCAGGAGGTTCAAAGCAGAAGGTTTGCTCTCCTTTCCCACCCTGATTTTCTGGTGCTGCCTTTGAAATATCTCCGCAGGTGCAGAACACAGCTCTGCCCAACCAACTGAGCCACCTTGACTAGGCAGCCACGGTTACCTCGGGGGCACAGGGACCAGCAGAGCAGCTACAGCCGCATTTCCCACCTGGAGCTGTGGAAGTGATGGATGGAGGTGTCCCAGGCCAGGCTGGATGGGGCTTGGAGCAGTGAAACCACTCAGTTCCCAGCCTGGAAATGCTGCAGGAGGAGCTGGGCTGGGTCGGATTAACTCAGCATTGCTCCCACTTTGTGCTCCAGAGTCTGAGTTCCCTTTTTGAGCATTCCAAGGATGAGCTTCCCAGCAGCCTGGGACAGCGGAAGGTGGGACAGCGGAAGGTGGGACAGTGGAAGGTGAGACAGTGGAAGGGGAGTTTTGCTGGAGTTCTTTGGGCAGGTCTGAGGAGACGTCCAGCAGGGTGGGCCCGAGGTGGGTGCTGTGAGCAGAGGGCAGCTGGGCTGGGCGTGCAGCTCCTGGCCGGGTTTCAGCTCCAGCCTAAGCTGAGCTCATCCTCCCGCCTGCTCTGCCCCAGCCCGGCTCGGGAGGCAGGGGCTGAGCCCTCTCTGTCTGGCAGCTCGTGAAGTGTCTGTCACTGCGGGGCGGTGACAGCTCGACGGGCTGGATGCACACGGCCTCTGGCTGCTCGCGGGAGGGGCTGGGGGCTGCACTGCCCTGACAGCTCTGGAAACACCAGCGTTGGGATGCAGACAGTCCCAAGTGCCAGCTTTGCAGCTTTCCCCGCTGTGGGACTTCCCAAACCCACCTCAGGATTTCTTCTCCTGCAACGCAAACCCGGTTCAGGGCAGAGCAAAGCAGCCCCTTCCTTTTGTCGTATTTGCACATAAAAAGGTCCCTGAAGTGCTTTGCTGCTTTCATCTCCTGTGTGGAAATTCCCGAGGGACACAGGAAGGGATGAAGGAAAGGGTCCAGCCTCACACTGAGTGGCAGTGGAATGAGGGCTGTGCTGCTTTAAGGGGTCGTGCTGTGGGGTACAAATCAGTGTGAGCAGGAATGGCACCTCTGGGGGGCTTGGCCATGGAGCAAAATGAGCCTCGGAAAGGGTGGGAGAGTTGGGAACAGCCCCCGGGAGCTGAGGGGCAGCTCCTGCAGGCGGCTTGACAGGGTCAGGCAGGGCTCAGCTGCCACCAGCCCAAGGGAGGCTCTCGGGACTCTGTTTTCTGGCTGGGTGAAGCACTGGGAGGTTTCCTCAGTGCCCAGAGAGCTCCAGCAGGGCAGGCTGTGAAGGGCAGCAGCATCTTCTGTGTAGAGCAGCTCCGCCCATGGACAGGGGCCTTTCCCTGGGAATGCCCTCGGGAGGAGTTTGTCCCCCAGCGCAAGGAGGAGGGGAGTGCAGAGGAGCCTGGGGCTAACCTGGCCTGAATTCTGTAATTCTGGGGGTGACAGAAGTGTCCTTGGAGGGGTTCCAGACTGTGATGAGGAGCCAGGACACAGCACTGGGATGGATCCCCCTGGATCCAGAAGGAGCTCTTGGGAAATCAGTCGGACCTCACCGAGGAGGGCAGAGCAGGCGGCACAGGCCAGCACTGCCCGGGTGGGGAGGTCACATCCAGCACCCCCCCGGAGCTCCCAGGGCTGGTGTGGGATGGGATGGGAGACACGGAATCATCATGGAATCGTCATGGAATCATCATGGAATCGTCACGGAATCACGGAATGGTTTAGTTTGGGAGGGACCGTGAAGCCCATCCGGTGCCACCCCTGCGTGGGCAGGGACACCTCCCACTGTCCCAGGCTGCTCTCAGCCCCGTCCAGCCTGGCCTTGGACACTCCCAGAGCTTTTCCCAAATTCCCCCAGCCCCCAGCAGAGCCGAGGGGGGCTCTGTGCTCTGCTCAGCCCGGCGGAGAGAAGAGACTCGCTGAGCACCATGGGGACAAGAACCAGACTCAATTATTGCCGTGCATATCGACACTAATTAATTAACTGGGGTGGGCAGGGGACATTTCCCATGGCCTGCTGAGCAGAGTTTTGGGGAGAAATGGCTGATGATTGATGCTATCCCATTCCTGCTGCATCAACAGGATCCTGGGAAGGGCTGCTTGGGAGAGAGGGATCTTTATGCACCTTCAGCCTGTGGCAGACACTGTGCATTTAGTTTGCCACTGCTTTTCACCAGAATTTCACAATTTCTGATGTCACCGAGGGCGGCACAGCCCCTGTTTTCATCTGTGGTGAAAGAGCAGAAAGTGTGGCCAGAGCATGGAGAAGTTTTTATCGAGTCAGAGCCAGCCCAGCTCCTTGCTTTGAGCTCAGCAAGGTGAAATGGCAGCTCCTGTTCTGCAGAATAACCTGTTTGGAAATGAATTCACACCACAGAGGATGCGGGAAGGTGAGGGCTGGGTTAAGCCCCTCACTGCTGTGGTTGCAGGGTGGTTTAAAGAATGGAAAAATCAACACAGCTAATTGATACTTCACAAACCCACTGTGTAATGATAAATGTGGAAAAAAGGGGCTGTCTCTGCTTGTCTTTAAAGGGAATTTCAGGGCAGTTCACTCACCACCAGGCGGGAATCCAGCAGCTCGTGCGCAGCAGAATGAACAAAAGGAGCGATGTGAATACTCCACAATAAAAATGAAGTTCATGGTCATGGTAACTTGGTATTTAAAATTTCATATTTAATCGTGATGCGCAGCGTCAGCTGAAAGCAAGGATTGCGAGAGAGTGGTGTCAACACTCCCTGCACACAGAATGAGCAGATCTCTTTTATTTCAGCAATAAAATGTAAGATTTCAATGCTGAACCCTCACCTGGCGCCCACCATCAGCTGGGGCGATCCTGCAGAGCATTAGGCAGCGCTCGGGGGAGCGAAGGTCAGGGATGGGTTTTGTACCTGTCACTGTGATAGGAGGAAATCTGTCTCCTGTCCCCAGAACATGGGCTGTGAGTGACAGCGCTGCTGCTCCGCACGAGACCCTCAGACAGGGCTGCAGCTGCCGAGAGGGGCTCGTGCTGCACATCCCCAACTCCTGTGCCAGCTCAGGGAACGCTCTCAGTTAATGGGTCGGGTTCTGCGTAGTTCTGTGAGCACCATTTTTAAATTAAAGCATCCAAGAGGAAAGTCCAGGCTGTGCTGGGCTGGTTTCAGATGAACAGAGAAGGGCGTGAGGCTTCTGACAGCAGCAGACCTGGGGTGGGTGAGAGTAAAAAATGAGCCTTTGGTCACGGCACAAACCGCAGTGGTAGTGGTAGGAACTTTGGTGGTGGTAAAAACCTCCAACATCTCTTCATTCCAGGCTCAGCCGTGGAGGTGGCACCACTGTTGGAGCAGTGACAGTGCCCACCCACGCCACGTTTGCCAGGCCGGGGTACCTGAGTGGGGCTCTCCTCCTGCAGATCCAAGTGGATTTGCAGCAGATTTAAGCAGTGCAGGAGGAAGCCTGGGCATGGACAGGCTGTCTGTGCACACTGAGGTCTGCATCAAACACAGCCCAGACCAGGCTCCAAATCCGAATGTGGTGCCAGGCTCTGATCCCTGCTTAACTCAGTTAAATTATGGAGCGGCACCAACGAAGGCTGTGTTGTCACCTGCTGACATTTTATTTAACAGATATATGAAAACAAGGATGCCTTCCGTGTTGGAAGCTGCTGTCGGAGCCACTGGGGACTTGGGGATGCATAAAGAGACAGACAAGGCAAAACAAACAGCTCAATCTGCCTCGCAGCCCCGGGAGCCGGCGGAGCTCCGGGAGAGAGTGGCACAGGAGGAGCCGGGATCCTTCAGGTGCAGGAGGAGCTGGGATCTCCCAGGTGCAGGAGAAGCTGGGATCCTCCAGGGCAGGAGGAGCTGGGATTCCCTTGGAACAGGAGGAGCTGGGATTCTTCAGGTGCAGGAGGAGCCGGGATCCCCCTGGCACAGGAGGAACCAGGATCTTCCAGGGCACGAGGAGCTGGGATCCTTCCAGGGCAGGAGGAGCTGGGATCTCCCAGGTGCAGGAGAAGCTGGGATCCTCCAGGGCAGGAGGAGCTGGGATTCCCTTGGAACAGGAGGAGCTGGGATTCTTCAGGTGCAGGAGGAGCCGGGATCCCCCTGGCACAGGAGGAACCAGGATCTTCCAGGGCACGAGGAGCTGGGATCCTTCCAGGGCAGGAGGAGCTGGGATCTCCCAGGTGCAGGAGAAGCTGGGATCCTCCAGGGCAGGAGGAGCTGGGATTCCCTTGGGACAGGAGGAGCCGGGATCTCCCTGGCACAGCCTGTCCTGGCCACGGCACCGGGGCAGCCAGACCAGGGCTGGGCTCCTGGGAAATTCCCTGCCTGGCAAAGGTGCCTTGGAAGCTCCGGTGGGTCCGAGTGCTCTTCTCTCCTGTGGAAATCAGCTGAGGCCTCTGGAGCACAGCCCAGCCCCTCTCGCAGGGCTGCGGTGCTTTTTGGGTGTCCCGGAGTCCCTGCACAGTCTGCAGAGAGGAGACTCAGCTTTCTTTGTGCTTTGGCACCTGACAGAGACATCCACGCTGAGGGAGGGGAGCCATGGAGGGGGTGCAGCAGCACAAAGGACTAATTAATTACACAGCTAATTACATGGGACCACAGAACACCCTGAGCTGAAGGGACCCACATGGATCATCCAGTCCCATCCTGGCCCTGCCCAGACCCCCCAAATCCCTCCCTGGGCACCCCTGGCAGTGCTGTCCAAACACTCCTGGAGCTCTGGCAGCCTCGGGGCCGGGACCATTCCCTGGGGAGCCTGGGCAGTGCCAGCACCCTCTGGGGGAAGAACCTTTCCCAGCTCTCCAGCCTGGCCCTGCCCTGGCCCAGCTCCAGCCGTTCCTGGGTCCTGTCCCGGTCCCAGGGAGCAGAGATCGGAGCTGCCCCTCAGGAGGAGCTGCAGCCCCCTGAGCTCTGCCCTCAGAGTACTCTGCCCCAGCTGGACACACCAAGGGCCCTCAGCTGCTCCTCCTGTGTTTTTGTGGGAAGCAAAGGTGCAGAGATTGGAGCAGGAACCAGGGAGGGGCTCCCACACCCCCCGGGGATGCCCTGGGAGCAGTTTGTGTCTCTGACCTGCCCCTGCCTGACCTCCCCTGCCTGGAGCCTCTCCTCTGGAGCTCTCTTCTCCTGTTCTCCGTAGGAGGAACATCTGCAGTACGGAGCCCCTTCCTCTGCCAGGAACTCCTCTGGTTCCTCTGTCCCATCCAACAAGGTCCTGGAAGATGCAGTGTCCTCCTCTGTGTCTTTCTGGGCACTTTCCCCTCACTTAACCCCAACCCCTGGGGCCGGACACTCCTCTGGGCTCCGGGGTGGATGTGGGTGTGCCCTGACCTGATCCTGGGGGAATTACCCTGGAACTCACCAGTGCTCTGGAGCATGGAAAAAACACCAAAGGTAAGGATTTTCAAAGGTCCCCTGTGAATTAGGAGCCTCTTGGCTTTACCAACAGCCAGCTGTGGGCAGTTGTGAGGCTTCTTTTAGCTGGACAGTTCATTTACCAGAAAAATAAAATAGTAATAATAATAATAATAATTATAATAATAATAATTATAATAATTATAAAGAAGCTATTTTGCTGTGACTGAATCTGTCTTCAAAATTCTGCAAAGTAACAGAAAAGCTGAATCAATTTAGCAACAGGAAATTCTGAAAAGTAATGAGCTCTTGATTCCCCACTTTAAATCCTAATGTTTTCTTTTCAAAGTCATTCCCATCTGATAAAAAGGAAAGGTAAATAAGCTTACCTGTTCACAGCACAACAAGCCTTTGGCCAACCACTTTGCCGTACCCTCGGCAGTTCTTAATTCCTTTTTCAGTTTAACTAATGAAGTGGAGAATCAATTACTCTCACAGCTTCCAATCTGCAGAGTTATTAAGGTAATCTGGGGCCAGATCCACAGAAGCGTCCCCGTGCCTGGCACTGCACAGGCACCTGGCAGACGCCTCCAAATGCGTTTTGCAGGTGGATTGTTCAGAACTTTTCCAAAGACACTCAGCAAAAGTCTCTGAGACTCGTGCTCAGGTCCCTGCAGAACACGGGGGCTGCACTAAGGAGCTCCGGAAATCTTGTGATGGGACATCAGGATAACTGTCCCTCCTTATCTGCAGAAACACCCCTTGGAGGTGCCGCTCTTTGCTGAGGGCTGAAGGTGCCCAGCCTGGATCCAGGCCATGGGAGGGACTGGGCTTCTCCTCCCCTTGGTGCTGAGATCTCTGAGATCTCTGCTGTGCTCTGGTGGAGCTGGGATAAAGGATGGAGGAGAGATTGAGGGGCTGGAGCGTGACCAGGGCAGGGAACGGAGCTGGGCAGGGGCTGGAGAATCCTGAGGGAGCTGGGAAAGGGGCTCAGCCTGGAGCAAAGGAGGCTCCGGGGGCCCTTCTGGCTCTGCACAACTCCCTGACAGGAGGGGCAGCCGGGGGGGTCGGGCTCTGCTCCCAGGGCACAGAGACAGGAGCACAGGGAACGGCCTCAGGCTAGGCCAGGGGAGGCTCAGGGTGGATATTTGGGAAAATTTCCTCATGGAGAGAGGAGTAAATCACCGGAATGGGCTGCTCAGCGCAGTGGTGGAGTCCCCATCTCTGGGTGTGTCCAATAAATGGGCAGAAGTGGCACTTTGTGCCATGGTTCAGTGGGCACAGGGGGATCCAGTCCAAGGCTGGACTCGATGGTCCTGGAGGTCTTTTCCAGCCTCAGGGTTTCTGATTCCGTGATTCTGGGATTCGTTCTCGCTGCTCTAAGAACTGCTCAGCAGAGCTCAACTCCTTTCCAGTCCTCACCGGATTTAGGGGAGACTCCGCAGGTTATCCAAGCGCTGCTGGAGCCACCGAGAGGGGAGAGCCCTCCTGTCACCTCTGTCCCCGCGCTCCATCCATCTCGTCCTTGTCCCAGCGCCCGGGGCCCGCGGGGCAGGAGCCGCGGCCGGGGCTGTCCCCACGGAGCCTGTCAGGGCTCGTTACGGCCACCGAAAGGTCACCGCTGACCGTGCCCCCCGTGACATTTGTGCCTGCTCCGGCTCCCGCGAAGGGGCTGGATGAGGGATGAGGCGGAATTGCCTCCAGCCTCTGCTCGCCGCCGCTCCCCCGGCGGCCGTGATGGATGGCAGGAGCGGGGAGGCTGAGTCAGCTCCCGGGTGACCTTCGCGGGTCCCTCCCGTCCCTCGCTGTTGCGCGGGGCCGCGGCTCCCGGGCAGATTGATGGCAGCTCACGCTCAATTTCTCTGATGCACTTTTGCGGAGAGACACTCGTACATCTTCCCCACGTCGTCTCTCCATATCTGAGGTCAGGCTTTCAACAGGCAAGAAATGTTCCGAAATAAATCACGGGCAGCCCTCAGCCAGGGCTCTGCCAGCGCCGGGGGCGGCGTGGGGAGGGGGCTGGGGGCTGGGAGGGGGGCCTGGCACGGGCAGAGCCTCCCGTGGGACCAGCGCCGCTGAACGGCCCTCCTGCCTCGGGGTACCCCACAGCGGGCACCAAGGATGCGGCTCCCCCAGGGGTTTTTCCAGGCTCCCGATGGAAATGGATTTCTCCCT
Organism: Pomatostomus ruficeps; assembly: GCA_013400735.1. Classification (NCBI taxonomy): domain Eukaryota; kingdom Metazoa; phylum Chordata; class Aves; order Passeriformes; family Timaliidae; genus Pomatostomus; species Pomatostomus ruficeps. Next base: position 16,409 of record VYZT01020431.1, on the reverse strand, counting down.
GCGTTTCTTGCACCGGGCCTCAGTGCCTCTGCGTGCACCGAGCGTGTCAGGGTGCACAGAGTGTCATATCCAAAGCCAAACTCCTGCTCTGGGCTGCCTTGGAGCAATCCTGGCAGAGCTGGGGCTCAAGGTTTACCCCACGCCTCCTTCCCATTCCCGACCAGGTGTGACCCTGCCCTGGGGACAGCCTGTGTCCCCAAAGCTCTGCTCTGGAGAACGTGCTGGGCTGGGGGCTGGTCACCCCCCTCCCGGCTCCCCGCTGCCTGCTGAGGGTTCTGCTGATGGATATTGGCACTTCCTGGAGCTGGGGGAGAGGGGGAGACCCTGGCAGCAGCAGATCAGGGCCCTTTGCTGCTGCTCGGAGCCACAGAGAGCACATCTGGCCCTGCAGCTGCACCCTGAGCCTGAGCCTGAGCCTGAGCCCAGCCTCACTCACTCTCTGGGGCTGGCCCAGGGGACCAGAAGCTCTAAGGAAACCCAGGGGATGGGTCTGGGTGTCCTCTGTGCTGCAGCTCTGCTCCAGGAGCTGTGAGAGCCCTGAGGCGCCTGGGCCACCCTTCCCCGGCTCCAGGGCTGCTGGGACAGGTTGGCATCGCCTGACGTGATCCCAACACCCAACCCCTGCCCTGTCACGGTGGGGAGTGAGCTGGCACAGAGTGGAAAGGTCTCACACAGTGCAGGCAGAGGCACTGATGGCCTCGTTCAATAGCTGGGGAAACTGAGGCATGCAGAGGCCAGGGAATTTCCCACCTGTTGAGGCTCCAAAGCCTCACATCCCTAAGTTATGAACCTCTTTCTCTGAACATTGCATCTCTGTACCCCAAAGGTGCCTCTCAGGGCTCAGCAGATGTGCACTGAGCCTCCAGAGAACTCTGCAGCTCCTCACAGGTATTTCCATTCTCAGGGTCCTGTCCAGGCTCCAGGACACAGCAGCCTCCCCCTCCACGTCCCCGCTCCCAGGGCACTCAGCAGCCTCATCCCGCTCCCCCAAATGACAGCTCTGCACAGAGTGGTGGCCTCAAAGGGACTCCCAGGGCAGAGACCCTTCAGCAGAGAGGGGCTGCAGCCAGGCAGGGGGGCCATGAGCTGGGGGTGCAGAGCCTGTGGTGTCTCCCTAGGAACTGCCCCTGGCTTTTCCCAGGGAATCCCACCTTTGCGGGATTTTGGTGTTGTCAGCCAAGCTACGGAGCCCAGGGAGAACTGGGATTTACTTAATGAGTAGCCACCCTCTTGCCCTTCTGATGGTGCCCAGCCAAGTTGGAAACAGAGACTGGGACTGTGCCAAAAGCTCTGAACTGGAAAACAAAAAGTCAGCCCTGAGCTCTGTGAGCTCTGTCCTCTTTCCCAGTCACCTCAGGGCTGGGGCTGGAGGGTTTTCTCAGCTGTCCCCAGAATGGCTGTGGGTCCCAGTCCAGGAGGGAATTGTAGAAATGTCGTTTCAAAGTGCTGAGGTTCATTTCACAGCGGGAAAGGGGTCTGGAGTCGGCCTCAAGCTTCACTGGCCATGATGGGAACACCCAGCTGAGCTCTTGGCCGCTCCCACGAAGGTCTCCTGCAGCCACCGGTGCCCGGCAAGGATTGCACGGGGGGAAATTGTCTCCAGAACTACAAGAGAATGTGCAGGATCTCCCATGTAATGGTTTGGAATTCAAGGGCAATTCAGGCATCCTAAAAAAAGCGAGGGGCGGGAGGGAAGCGAGTGACAAGGATGGAGCGAGCAGCTGCCCAGGAAGGAAAGAGCTGCAGGGCCAAGCTTGCCCAGGCTGCACCTGAGCTGCTCCCAGACCCCAGCCAGGCAGGACACGGCGAGCAGAGATGGGCACAGAACACTCTGCTGTGCCTGGAGCCCTGCAGGGAACGAGGAAAGGTCACTCGGGAGGAGGGACATCCCTTGTTGCTCTTGAAAATCGTCTCTGAACCTCTGTCAGGGCAGTGAACGAGTCCTGAGCCGGAGCTGCACATTTCCCTGCTCTGCTGGAGATCTCAGAGCTCTGGTGCAGCCCTTGGAGCCGCCCGAACCCGCAGCCACCCCTCCCTTTGCACGGGGAGAAGCACCAGGCGGGGGAGCTCAGCACCATCCCTAGGAGAGGCCCCGCAGGGTGCTGTGACTCCTCAGGAAGGTGCTGCAGTGCCCTGAGCTCTCCCTCTGTGAGCAGAAAAGGGCAGAGCCTTGAGGAGCTTTTCCCAGGAAGAAGCAGGATTGGAACAGGGGAGGACTCCTCCCGGAGTCTGTGCAGGAGCAGGAGCACCCAGCTGGCTGCTGGCCCTGCTGAGGTGAGGAAGGTGAGACTGGGAGGAATCTGCTCCAAGTTCCTCGCTTTGCTTTGCCAGAGTCTCTGGATTGTATTTTCCCTTTTGTGGAACAGAAAAAGGTCCCCATCCTCCCCTCCCTCCCAGAGTGCCCGTGAGGATTCACTCACTGAGCCGGGTTCCTGCACGAGGTGTCCTTTGGTGATCCTTGTGGGTCCCTTCCAGCTCAGGATATTCTGTGATTTACGCTGGAGTGGAACTGTGCCAAGCGCTGTGTGGGCACAAACTCCCTCCCGCTCCCGCTGCTGGCATGGTGCCCGTGCTGTGACACACCTTGGGGTGCCCTTCCAGGACCTGCTGCCCACGGTGCCCTGGCTGTGGCACCGCGGGCACACACCCGGCACGGCACAGAACTGGCCCGGGACAGGGAGAGGAGACACGGAGTGGACGGTGAGGGGGAGGGAGCGCGGCTGCCTTTTCAAACCATGGGACATTTCTCGTTCTTCTAAAAGCAAAGCCAAGCAGGACTGGGGTGGGATAAGGGAAGGGTGCCCAAAGCCAGTCAGGAGTGGGGTGGGATAAGGGAAGGGTGCCCCCCGCCCTCTGAATTTTTTGGGTATTTGGTGGGCTGTGACTGGCACCGAGCTCATTTCCAGGATCTGCTTTCAAGGAGGTTCTTCCAGACTCCCCGGAGGCCCCGTTGTTGTTTTCCTGCTCCCTCCTAGCGCGGCGGTGCCACCGCGGACACCCTGCGCCGTGCCCGGGCACCGCACCAACCTCGCAGCATGTTCCCCGGGGACACGCAGGGCAGGGCTGTCACCGGGGACACGCAGGGCAGGGCTGTCCCCAGGGACACGCAGGGCAGGGCTGACCCCGGGGACACGCAGGGCAGGGCTGCCCCTGGGGACACGCAGGGCAGGGCTGGCCCCGGAGACACCGAGGCTTCCCGGGAGCAGCCGTGCAGGACACCGGACACCGCCAGCCCCATGCACAGCCCGGGCTGTCCTTGCTCGTCTCCAGCCAGCCCTGGCGTGTCCGCGAGCTGCCACCACCCTCTGCTGGGGGACAGGGACCGGAGCGGGTTGGGGACCGCACAGGATGGCCCCGTGCCACCGCAGTCCCGTGCCCGGAGCCCGGCTCAGCCCGGCCGGACCCTGCCAGCCCCCGGGGGCAGAGCCGGGCGCTGGCGCATCCCCGGGAAGGCTCCGGGCTCCCGCTGCCCTCCCCTCCTCTGACAGCGGCTCGGCAGAAGCAGGGAGCAGATGTGACAAACGCGCTGCCTGCACGATCCTCGCCACATCCCCCGGAGCCCGGGCTCTGCCTGCTGAGACCCTTCACAGCCCATTAGGCAATGCAGGGCCGGGAACACGCGTCGCTCTCCAGGCGCTGCGGGGGCCGGCGGCTGCCTCCGGCCCGCAGCGGTGCCTGCCGAGGGGACCGTGGCTCCCCGGCACTCGCAGCTGCTTAACTCGGCTTGCAGAGCCCGTGGGGAGCAGCCGGTCGATGTCCCGGGGGTCACCTGGGGATGGCAGGAGGCAGAGGAGGGGACCAGCCATGCACAGGGGCTGGCTGCACCCTGCGGCTCAGCCCAGGATCCCACCGAGCCTCGCAGGAGGTGGGGAGGGAAATTAATTATTGGCGTGGAGGAGCCTCTGTGCGCTGCCCCAGTTTGCCCGTCCGAGGCGGCCGTGGCTGCCCCGGGTGGGCTCTCCGGAGGCTCTGTCCTCGGAGGGCACCAGGCGCCCCCGAGCCACCTCCCATCCTCCAGAATTCCAACCAGTCGGAGCAGGGTTTTGAAGTTGGTTCGGCGAGGCGCTGTGTCTCAGACCTTCTCTCAGGGCCTTATTAAAATGCAGACTGCAAATTCAGATACTGTAAACAAGGTCACTGGAGAATGAAGATCAACAGAGTGCAAGCACAAGGAATGCAGAGCATTAATATTCTGATGTGTGAGCCCGTCCTAAATATTTTATCAGGCTAAGCTTTTTTGTATTGAGGCATCCTTCCCCTTCTCTTCCTCCTCCTCTCCTGCCTGCTTCACGTCCTTTTCTCTGGCGTTCACAAAAAGCACTTTGTGTTTTGGCTGAGCCTTGAAATGTATGCAAACCTTCCTCTCCCCCCTCCGAGAAAACCCTCGCCCTCTTCCAGGAGGGGGAGAGATTTCCTAACGGGGTTTCTTTTGTTTCTGTCAACATCTCACTTAGGCAGCCGGCTCGGAGACTTTACTGAACGCTGCCAGGGTCTTATCGCCCACGGCTCCTTCCCCCTCCCCGCAGGAATGCAGGGATTCCCTCCCACCTCCAGCCGCGCTGCAGATCCTCCCGGGCACGCCGGGCCATCGTTCCGGGCAGGAGTGGTCGTCCTAGGGATGTTCCATCGTCCTGGGGATGCGATATTGTCCTGGGAATGTGCCCTGGTCCTGGGGATGTTCCATCATCCTGGGGATGTGATATTGTCCTGGGGATGTGCCATCATCCTGGGAATGTGCCACTGTCCTGAGAATGTGCCAATCATTCCAGGGATGTGCCCTCATCTTGGGCATGTGCCACTGTCCTGGGAATGTGCCGCTGTCCTGGGAACGTGCCATCATTCCAGGGATGTGCCCTGGTCCTGGGGCTGTGCCCTCATCCTGGGGATGTGCCCTTGTCCTGGGGCTGTGCCCTCACCCCGACCCTGCTCCTGAGCTGTCTCCCACTGGTGGTTTTGGCTCAGGGAGATGATCCAGAGGTTCCTGACCTGGTGTCAGAGCAGCCAGCACAGGGTCCTTGGCTCTGCCCTGAGTGGAGAGCGGCTGGGAACCTCACCCTCAGTGAGGAATGAGCTGAAATCCGGCTCAGCCTCAGCCGGGGGTGGGAAGGGGCTCCCTGACCCCCGGAACGCTCCCCATGCCCTGCAGGATGGGATTTGAGTTTCCTTATCCAGACACTCCTGGGCACAGCCGCAGCTGCATTGTGCGGTGCTGAGGGGATCTACACCTTCAGAAATCCATCGTGGGCTTGATTTTATGTTATTGTTACTCTGGCTCACAGTCCTGAAAGGATCCAACCCCCTAAACGATGTTTTTCCCTTTTACTTCAGGTGAAGCAGGGAAATCTGGCCCTGGTTACCCAGTCCTGGCTCCTGGCTCCCAGCACAGCCCTCCCGGCCCAGCGGGGAGCACTTTTCTCCCTGTGCCCCTCAAACAACACGAGAGACTCAGGGAAATGTTTCCTGATCCCAAAATCTCCCAGGTCGGAGTTTTATCCTCATTTCCACCCAGTGGCCGCCTTCTTCCCGAATCTGTCTGGGCTGTAAAACCCCACTCATCCCATTAATGCCCCGCAAGAGCCGTGGCCAACCGCACATCCCCGGTAATAAATAGCCGGGGTTTGAAGGGAACAGTTTGGGAATAGTCAATTGAATGGGAATTATTCATGCAAACTGTATCACGGGCTCTCACAAATACCACATGCACTCCAGAAAATGAGGGCATTTATGTAATGACATCTCATTAAAAAAATAATCATAAGAAATTGATTATTAATAAAATATTGAGAGATAATTAACATTTCTTTTCCCTCTCAGTAGAAGATTCCAGAAAAGGGGCCGCTTCTCCTTTTCAGCTTCAACTCTGGCTTCCAAAGGACTTGAAAGAGAATCGTGTGCATTAACCAGAGAAATCTGGCCTAAAATGAACATTTAAATGCAACATGAATTAATGGGTGAGCTTTTTAGCGAAGGTGAAATGTTGGAGTCTATACAAATTGACATTTTTTGATCATAAATAATAGCCTAGATCTGAAACTGTTGTATAATTAGCAGTCCTTGGATCTGCAACCATTTTGCAATGTGAGAAGTGGATTTTATTTTATTTTATTTTATTTTTTTCAAACCATAACAGCAGCAGGGCTATTGCCCAGCCCCAGGCGGGATAAAGGACAGGAAGGAGTGGACGTGGCTGGAGGCGTCATTTGGCTTCATCCCTGCCCTGTGGACGGGGTTTTGCTGAGCCCCACGAGCACTGCTGGGATCACCTGGGAACGCTGGTGTGGGCGTGGACACACAGGAGGGACAGGCAGGAAAGCAGAGAGGAAAATCTGAATTTATTGCGCTGATTATTGGAGCCAGAACGGGTCTGGCAGGAGGAGCTGAGCCCCTGTTCTGCTCGGGGCCGGGTCCAGGACGGTTTTCACCCCTGGAGCTCACCCAGTTGAGCCCAGAGCTGTGAGGACACGGCTGGTTGGGGTTTGCTGGGATTCGTGTGCTGCTGCAGGCCCAGCCTGAGCCCGGGGGCTGCCCAGGGTGAGCTGAAGTGGGATACGGACACTGGAGAGGGGATGGCCCAGATCCACAACGCACCTGAACCCCAGCCTGGGGCACCTGGGGACTCTGGGCAAGGAGGGACAGAAGGGCAGGTGAGGCCCTGGCTGCTCCTGCAGCGTGAGGGGCTGAGCCTGAGCGTCACAGCCTGGGCCAGGCACTGAGCACAGAGAGAGCCCTCGTGCGTGGGCTGAGGGGGGGACAGTGAAATCACGGAATCACAGAGGGGTTTGGGTTGGAGGGGACATTAAAGTCTGTCCAGTGCCACCCCTGCCATGGCAGAGACACCTCCCACTGTCCCACAGCCCCGTCCAGCCTGGCCTTGGGCACTGCCAGGAATCCAGGGGCAGCCACAGCTGCTCTGGCAATTCCAGCCCAGCCCCTCCCCACCCTCCCAGGGAACAATTCCTGCCCAATATCCCATCCAGCGCTGCCCTCTGGCACTGGGAAGCCATTCCCTGGCTCCTGGCCCTGCAGCCCTTGTCCCCAGTCCCTCTGCAGCTCTCCTGGAGCCCCTTCAGGCCCTGGCAGGGGCTCTGAGCTCTCCCTGGAGCTTCTCCTCTCCAGGGGAGCCTCCCCAGCTCTCCCAGCCCGGCTCCAGAGGGGGTCCAGCCCTGGGGCAGCTCTGGGGCCTCCTCTGGACTCTCTCCAGCAGCTCCAAGTCCCTCTGATGTTGGAATCCCCAGGGCTGGAGCAGCTCTGCAGGTGGGGTCTCACCTGGGTGGGGCAGAGAGGCAGAATCACCCCTTTCCTGCTGCCCGGGCTGTGGGATGAGCCCAGGACGCCTTTGGATTCCTGGGCTGATGTGACCTGAGCTGCTGCAAACACCCCAGGCTGCCTGGCAGAGACTGGGATGAGCTGCTGCTCCCCGTCCCAGGGGCTCAGGTGCCTTCCCCAGGGCAGGCGTGCGCTGGTTCTGTGCCGCTGCTGCCCGGGAGCAGCGCCAGGACACCGGGAATACCCTGACATGGATTTACCGGGTTCTGGCACAGCTCTCTGGAGCAGCCTGAGCACGTTGGCCGTCCCTGGGTGCCCATGAGCCTCAGCCCTGCAGGGCAGCCAGGGGCACCCCGGGGAATGAAGACATTTACACTGCGCATTGACCGGCTGGCGCTCGCTGCCCCTTTGAAATACAGCAGCTTATTGATTTATATTTAAAAGGGATGAATGCAGCATATATCAGTATATTAGACACACTCGGCACAAACAGAAAGGGCACCACTGCCTTCCCTCCTGAGCAATCCATCACCTCCCACAGCTCTCCCGGGAAACCACGGAGCAGCCCAGGGGGAGAGGGGATTTCTCCCTCGTGCAGCCTTCCTGGTCATATTCCCTGGCATGGAAGAGAAATGACAAGGAAGCGCCATCCCCAAACCCAAAATGGGCTTCTGGTTTATTGCTCCTGGCAAAGAGTTTTTCCTTCTGGACTCTGGAATGTAGAGCAGAGCCACTGTCGAGTCATCGCTTGGGGAAACTGAGGCATGGGAGAGCAACTTCCCTTAGGTCATATTGCAAAAGTGATGCCTGATGGTTTTTGTCTTTTCTTTTTATCCCCTTTTTAGCCATTTTTATCCCCTGTCCCTTTCCCTGTCCCCTTCACAAACACTCCCTGTCCCTCAGCCCTACATGTGGAGAACCCTTGGGGGCTGAGATTGAGCTCAGCTTGGGGCTTCTCTGAGGGGAGCAGACGGAACATCCCGAGTGTCTCCAAAGCAGAGGCTCCAGCCTTGCCCGGAGCCTCCTCTCTGCAACAGGTTTGTTCAGCTGGGCTGGAGTCTCCCTTGGGGGGGTCATTAGAATGGGGGACAGTTCCCTCATTTGTTCCGTTTCTCACTGGGGATTTGAGGTCGATCTGCTCATTGCTGAGCTCCATCCAATTGGATCCGCGTTGGACCCGGGGGTGCTGCTGGGCTGTTCCCACCTGGGCCGAGTTGTGTCCCTGGGATCCCATTAACCCAAGGGAATGCCCTTTGCCCTGCGCTGCTGGGGCTGCCGCTGATTTTTCCCAGTCCTTAAGGCATCAAAAGAAGCGAGGATTTGAACTTTATAGATGATGGACTTCCCATCCCTGGGAATGTGGGACAGAGCTGGGAGCAGCCTGGGACAGTGGGAGGTGTCTCTGCCCATGGCAGGGGGGGTGCTGGCGGAGCTTTCAGGGCCCTTCCAACCCAAACCATTCCAAGATTCTGGGAAATATCTGGAGCTCACACAGCACCTGGGGTACTCAGAAGCTGCCCCCACAGCAAAGGGTCACAGACACTGCAGCCTTTGGCTCTGGGGGCTTTGCAAAAGCTCCTCATGCTTTGCCATTCCAGTGTCTTGGAAGGGGAAAGGAAAAGGGAAAGGAGAGAGGGGAAAGGGGAAAAGGGAAAAGGGAAGGGGAAGAGGGGAAAGGGGAAGAGGGGAGAGGGGAGAGAGGAAAAGGGAAGAGGGGAAAAGGGAAAGGGGAAAAGGGAAAAGGAAAAGAGGAAAAGAGAAAGGACCCTGGGAAGTCAATTCTCCATCTCCCAGCTATGGCAGGGAACAAGCAAAGTCCCAGCACTCCTCGGGTGCCAGAGGCAAAGGGAACCCCCTCAGAGCCCCTCAGAGAACAGGAGCCCATCCCTGTAAATGCAGACCCCACTGTGCTGCAGGACACAAAGCCCCACGAGCAGCTTTTCCTCTGTCCCAGGCACCCTCAGGCACAGGGAAAGGGGCTCCTGCTCCGGGCTGGGCCCTGCAGAGCCTCCTCCCTGCCAAGCTCTGGGTGCACAGCTCATCCAGAGGGAGGGAGGCAGGGCTGGCAGCTGCTGGGAATTTCGGCTCCCAAGGTGAAATTGCAGCTTCCCTTTTGGCCAGGAGCATTCCTGCTGGCCCCTGCCTGGGCTGGGTTTCCATTGGCAGCAGAGCAGGGTGGTTCATCCGTCAGCCTGCCAGGCACGGGAATGACACCGGGAACGTGGGAAGTGTCCTGGAGCGGGAGCACTGGGGGAGATCAGGGCAGGGCAGGGGGGCGCTGAGTGCAGGGATGAGAGGGAGGAGGGGCAGATCTGTCACGCTCCTACCCGGTATCTGAGTGCCACCCACAGTATCTGAGTGCCACCCACACTACCGGCCCCACCCGCTCCCACCCGGTATCTGAGTGCCACCCTCAGTATCTGAGTGCCACCCACGCTGCTGCCCCCATGGCATCCCCTGGGGTGTGACATCCCCTGTGACTGTCCTGGCTCACAGTCCCTGCCCCGCGCTGCCCCGGGCCAGCTCTGCAGCCACTGTTATTGATCTGGCAATGAAGGGCCCCCGTTTGCTCAGCTAGGGCTGAGCTGGGGCAGCGAGGGGCGCTTTGGGCTCAGCGAGGGGCACTTTGGGCTCGGCTGGGGCCGTGCCCGCAGGTGGCATCTGGCTGGGAAGGAGCCCTGTCCTCCTTGCCGCATGGACGTGCCTGTGAGCTGCTTGCCGAGGGGGCCAGACAAGGCTGGCATGGCCCTGTGGGGACAGGGAAGGAACCAGAGGTGGCACCTGGGGCAGCCTGGGGACCAGAAGGGACCCCTGAGCCTCCTTTTCCCCAGGCTGAGCCCCCTCAGCTCCCTCGGTCACTCCTCATAGGACAGATTCTCCAGACCCTTCAAATTTAGGGCCTGAAAATGGCATGACCAGGTGTCACCTTGGCTTCCTCTGTAGGCAGTGGAGCTCCTCCAACGAGGAATTCCTCTCCTTGGGTGGCCCCGTGAGGTGGGGCAGGTGACCCCAGGCTGGAGGTGCCTCCTGGTCTCTACAGGCTCTCGATGGGGGGGTTCAAGGTGGCCCTTTGGCCAGAGGGCTCCGGTTACAGGATTATTACAGAAATCCTGCATCACGGGAGCCCAGCATGGGGACTGTCCTTTGGGGACTGCCCTTTGGGGGACTGTCCTTAGGGGGACTGCCCTTTGGGGGACTGCCCTTTGGGACTGTCCTTTGGGGCTGTCCTTAGGGACTGTCCTTTGGGGGATGCTGACTGACGGGGAAGAGGAGCACGTCCCTGCCCAGTGAGGCTGAAGAGGATTCACCCCCTGTGCTCCTGATTCCCACCCTCCTGCCCCTGGCGGTGCACCCTGGTGACACCAAAGCTCCTGTCCTGTGCTGGCGGGACAGCCCTGTCCCTCCTGTGTGCCCCTGCCATGGGCACCTCGCTGTAAGGGGCGCTGGCCCCACAGACGGGCTTGCGGTGTCCTGGCCATGGGGTGCCCCCTCCTCATCGCTTGGGCTTCTCCCTGGGACAGGAAGGGTTAATTAACCCTGTGTGAGGGGGCACGGGAGGGTGACCCTTGTCCCCACGCCCATCTGGGAGCGGAGCAGCCCCCAGAAGGAAGGGGTCTGTCCTCAGCAGGGTGTGACAGGGACCGGGCCAGCCCTGCTGGGGGTGTCAGGGCCGTGGTCCCCCCAGGGGACACCAGAGGCCGCTGGCAGCCCCAGCCTGGCTCTCAGCCACCTGGCGTTTGTGACAACCCCGCCTGAGCAGGAGGAGTGACAGCAGCGACCCCGCTCCTAATGTGCTTTGGGATCCGTCTGTGCAGGATGCTGCAGGGAACCCAGACACAGGAATATTATCGTTAGCATCATTATTATTATTATTAATTATTATCATCACTGTTCCCCTGCTGCTGGTGGTGGCTGCACTGCCAACCCAGCCCCAGCTGCTCCAGTGGCATTTCCCTCCACCCACCCCAACTCCCCATTGCTTCGCCGAGACAAAAATTGTCCCCAAGAACATCTCGGTTTTCACAATCCTGATTCCTGTTTAGTTAATTAAATGGTTTTAGTTCTAGTTTTCTGCTCTCTGCACTTCCAGTGCAAAAACCCAGTCGGTTGTAGGGGAATAAAGTTGTCTCAGAATTCTACAAGAAAGAGGGAGGGAGACTCCTCACGAGGGCACAAAGGGACAGGACAAGGGGGGGTGGCTTCACACTGACAGAGAGGAGGATCAGATTAATGAAATATTGGGGGGAAATTGTTCCTGCGAGGGTTGGGGAGGTACCCAGAGGAGCTGTGGCTGCCCCTGGATCCCTGGCAGTGCCCAAGGCCAGGCTGGACATTGGGGCTGGGAGCACCTGGGACAGTGGGAGGTGTCCATGGTGGAAGATGGAACTGGATGAGTTTAAGGCCCTTCCATGCTGTGTTTTTATGAATTCTCAGGAAGGAAATGGAAGTTTTGAGTGGGTCTGTAGCCACAGGGAGGTAGGAGAAAGAGGCAGCCCTGGCCCCAAGTCCCCACTCACTGTCACTTTCGGTGCCACCTCCCACCCCAGCCAGCCAGGGTGATAATCACCTCCCTCGGCATGGGGAGGGTTAATTAGGCAGTGTTTGTTCGGCGCTGTGAATAGGTAAAACGCTGTCTAAGTGCAGAGCGTTATGATTAATAACATCCAGCCTGCTAAAGCAAAGTGCTTAGAAGGATTCCGAAAGGATTATTCATTTATATGAATACAGAGGATATCTACAGTTACATTAAATGGGATAAAAATCTGCAGGGGACCTAAACCCTCATGCTTCAGGACATAAACCAGCCATTAGCTGCCTGGGTTGGGAAGGAAGAGCTCTCGGAACACTTTAGCAAAGTGTCACAGGGCTCAGCAGGAGACCCTCATCTTCCTTGCCAGCATCCAGGACCTGCTCCTCAGCCCGGCCTCGCAGGGAACCGGCCAGATCTGCATCTTCCTGGCAGCTCACAGTGCCACAATCACGGCATCCTGGAATATCCTGGGCTGGGGGGATCCTCAGTCCAACCCTGGCCGTGCCCAGGACACCCCAACAATCCCACCCTGGGCACCCCTGGCAGTGCTGTCCAAGCACTCCTGGAGCTCTGGCAGCCCTGGGGCTGTGGCCAATAATGCTGTGACCACAAATTCTCTGCTCCAGGGAGAGATTTCCTGGCTGCGCCACCCTTGTGCCACCACTCACTTGTGTCCTGGGCCATCCTGGCCAGCGCCAGCCCCTGCTGTGCTCTGGGGCCCTGGGACAACGTGGCACAAGGACAGGTGACCCTGGGTTCACCACTGTGACAGCTGAGGCCAGGAGGGGCCCTGGGTGGTGCTGCTGGGAGCAGGAGGGGCCCTGGGCAGTGGTGCTGAGAGCAGAAGGGGCCCTGGGTGGTGCTGCTGGGAGCAGGAGGGGCCCTGGGTGGTGCTGCTGGGAGCAGGAGGGGCCCTGGGTGGTGGTGCTGAGAGCAGAAGGGGCCCTGGGCGGTGGTGCTGGGAGCAGGAGGGATGAGGGGCAGCTGGGCCTGACCCCGAGGGCTCTCCCAGCCGTTTGATGGAGCTCTGCAGGCGCTGCCCATGCCTGGGGCTCGTGCTGGGGCTGGGGCCGGGGCTGGGCTGAGACAGCCCCAAACCTCCCAGGCTGGCCATGGCTGGGGCTCCCCTCACTGGACAGGAGCACAGGAAAAGTCCCACTGATCCCTGCTGGCCACATCTGCCACCCACACCTTGGACCAAGACTTTGTGTCAGCGGGGCTGAGGAGAACGGCCAGAAAGGGCTGCAAAGCGCTGTGGGTGGAGGAGAGACCTCTGAGAACTCCAGCAGTTCTGGTGGTGCTGATTTACCCGAGCACCTGGGACTTTTTGGCAAAGCAGCACAGGTCAGGTCCTTGCAGTGTTGTGTGTGTTCAAAACACCCCTGCACCCCCAGTTTCTACCTTGCACAGGTCCTTGCAGTGCTGTGTCTGCTCAAAACACCCCTGCACCCCCAGTTTCTACCTTGCACAGGTCCTTGCAGTGCTGTGTCTGCTCAAAACACCCCCCACACCCTCAATTTCTGCATTTTGTTCCTCAAACAGGAGAGTCTGAAGCAGAAACTCTAATTCTGCACTCACCTTCAGAAGATGATCTGCAGTGCTTTACCTGGGATTCTTCAACATTCCTTCACTTCTTTGCTCAGTTTTTATTTCTTTTGTGGGTTGTTTCAGGGTTTTTTGGTTTTTTTAGGGGGGTTGGTGGGTTTTTTTGGTGGCGGTGGGGGTGGGCAAAAAAGTGCTGAAGGTGCAAATGTACTGCAAACTATTGCAGGAACTGCTGGCTGTGTGGCAAAAGAATAGACCCCAGATCTGCTCTTGGACAGCGATGAGAAAATAAGGATGGCAAGAAATTAAACTCAGGAAATGCAGAAAACCATAATGCAGGAAATTAAAAGGCAGTAAATTCTGAAGCGATAGCAGTTCTTCTCCAGCCTGTGGTTAAGCTGCAGAGCTCACTGCCGCGAGATATTAAAGCAGCTGAGGGGGGTGTGAGCAGCAGCAGCCGCAGGCACTGCGAGCACAGCCGAGGGAGAACTTGAACCCTCCTGGAGCACAGCCCAGCCCTGCCCGTGCCTGGGGGCACCAAAGAGCTCCTCCAGGAGGGACTCGAGGGCTGACCGGCGTGTTAAGGGTTAATGAAACCCTCTGCCCAACATCTGCACCTCCAGCTGTGCTGGCCCCGAGTTCCGCCAGCTCTGCCCCGTGATCCCTGTGCCCAGAGGAGCCCAGAGGAGCTCCCTGGGTCTGCGGGATCCCAGGAAAATGGCAGAGGCAGTGGTGGGATGAGGTGATGAGGATTTGGGATTGAACAAAGTGGGAATTCTGGAACCCCCTGGTCCTGCTGGGGCTTGGCTGCAGGGACTTTGCTCTTCAGCAGCAATCCCCGGCAGCCCTGCAAGGCCTCCGTGACCTCGTGCCGGAGCCCTCAGAGCCAGACCCAGGGACATTCTGGCATTTTCCTGGGGCAGCCAGGCCCCTGTGGATGGCTCAGTGCATCCCTCATCATCCGGACTCGGCCGTGGGATTTGGGATGGCCCTGCAGACCCGGGAGCCCTCCAGCTGCAGCCACCTGCAGCCAGGGGTTGCCGAGCAGCACTTCCAGCCCGGACTGCAGGGGACAGAGCTCAGCAGCACACGGGACACGTTCGAGGTGCTCCAGCCCCGAGTTCCCCCGAGACAGGAGGTGACAGGAACGCCCTGGCACTTCCCTCCCACCGCGCTCATTACAGCCACCGAGGCCTCTTGGTGCGCCGGGAACGAGCCAAACCCAATTTGTGTCATCTCCTAATGCGTCTCTAATACCTTACATTGGATCCAATTAGGTAATGGCAGCCCCGGCAGCGGCAAGGGGGGCTCAGCCTTCATCCCGACATTGATCCTAATGAGCAGCAGGCAGAGGGGTGTCCCCCCGAGCCGCTCTTTGTGCTGCTGCAGCCGTTCCGCGCCGGTTCAAGTGCGCTGAACACCGAGCGCTACCTGCGAGCGCAGCCCGGGGAGGGGGAGCCGCCACGGGGCCGTGTAATTTGTGCCTCTGGAACAGGATCCTCCACGGGCATTACAACAGCGCGCCCGGAGAGGACGCGGCTGCCTGCTGGAGAAGAAAGGAAGGCTTTAAGTGAAGGTTTAAAGAAGGGGATGGAGCAGCTACAAAGGAGGGGAACACACGCCCTCCAGCTGTGGAAGGAGGCAGAAGGGAGAGCGAGATAAAAGGGGAGCTTTGATCTTCCTCGATCCATCGGGCTTCGATCAGCGCGTCCCGCTGTGCCGGGTTGGGCTCGGGGTGCCTCGGTGGGAGCTGCCCGTGGGGAAAGGCGCGTTCCCCCTGCCCTGCCTGGCCCTGGGATCGGCTCTGAGCCCCTCGGTGGGAGCTGCTCGTGGGGACAGGAGTATTCCCCCTGCCCTGCCTGGTCCCAGAACGGGCTCTGAGCCCCTCGGTGGGAGCTGCCCATGGGGAAATGCGCGTTCCCCCTGCCCTGCCTGCCCTGGGGATGGGTTCTGAGTGCCCCGGTGCGAGTTGCCCGTGGGGAAAGGCACATCCATCCCTGCCCTGCCTGGCCCCGGGATGGATTCTGAGTGCCTCGGTGCGAGTTGCCCGTTGGGAAAGGAATATTCCCCCTGCCCTGCCTGGCTCGGGGATCGGCTCTGAGCCCCTCGGTGGGAGCTGCCCGTGGGGAAAGGCACATCCATCCCTGCCCGAGCTGGCTTCGGGACGGGATCCCTCTTTTTGGGACCCCTGCGAGGTCCCAGTGCCGCTCCTCAGCCACTCTCTCCAGCTGTGCCGGGGCTCTGCTGCAGCGAGGGGGGGAAAGCAGCGGTTTCTCCACACCAGGAGCTCCCAGGGATAGCTGGGTTTCCTCCTTTTGGGTTTGAAAGTATTCAAACCCACTCCTTTCCCCAGTTTTAGGCTGCTGCAGGATCCACAGGAGTTCAAGGGCAAAATTTACCCTGAATCACACGGCTTCTGCTGCTGGCACTGTAGGGAAGACCAGAGAGCACGAGAAGCGATGAAATGCTGGGTCTGGGCATTGTTCAAACAACACAGGGAACCTCACGCTCGGGTTCAGATGCCCAGTGTCAAACCAACCCTCAGGGTTTGCTCATTCCTGCTGGGGCAGCTTCTGAGGAGCTCAGGGCCAAACTGAACCCCTGACACATTGGGGAGGGAGCCCGAGTTCCCACTGGCACAGCCTGGGGCTCCAGGATGCTCCCGGGACTGGCATGTGTGGGACTGCAAAGTCTCCTTGGAGGCAGGGAATGAGGGGATGTCCCACTGGGAAACCTCCAGGAAGCTCCAAGGCTGACGGAGACCACCCTGCTCAGGGATCAGGAGCACATGCACGAACTGAAGGGGTTTGGGGAGTGTTCTCCAATGTTTCTGCTGACCTGCGGTGACACAGGGCCAGGGCAGACAGGGGACACAATGTGCTGGGGACAGCAAACCCACCGAGGGTGGCCTCACAGCCCAGCAGGGATCTGGTGCACAAAAACCTCAAAAGGGGAGGTTCTCACATCCATTGGGTCACCTTGAATTAACCAAGGCAAGTCCAGGATGCCCCAGGACGTCCCCTTGACTGTGTTGGTCATTCAGCAGAATGCCCAGGGAATGGTCCCG